>MDKF010292216.1:0-34757 GCA_026770625.1 Nicotiana glauca | reverse complement strand
AAGGTGAAGTTAATGGATAGCTAGCTTATGCGAGATATCTAGCCGTCATTCTTTTTATATGAGTTTGGAGGTTAGTATTATTCCATAAATATGTTGTGGAAAAGCTTGTAAGTCGATAAAACCACCTTGAAGGCCGAAAGTGTCGTGGAAAGAAAATATTTTATCTTGATCGCATAACAATTGGTTTTGATTTGAAAGGTACCTTATAGGTGTTGTGAATTAAAAGGGTGCAGTCCATGTCCAGGTACCATTGTGATAATGTGTTGAGGTTTTTTTATTGATATATACATTATGGTACTTTGTCGAATTGTGGATGTGTTTTTAGGATGATTTTGGTGGTTCTCTGACAGGTAGATAGGTCTAATTACAAAGGAAACTCTGGCGAAATTTCCGGATATTTATGGAGTTAGCCAAATTCGGGGCTATTAATATGTTTCAAGATGTGAACGAGCTGAAGTTACATAAGGATGAATAATGAATGAACATCAATCCTCATTCGAGGACGAATGATCCTAAGGGGGAGAATGTAAGGCGCCGGAAAAAAAAATTTCAAGTAATTTGAGATTTCGTCGTGCCAAGGTAGACTAATTATAATATTTTATGTGCTATTAAATGGTGTACATTGATTGGACTTGGTAAATAAGTGTACAAGTCTTGTGGTAAGGAATTTGGGGTACAAGGAAGGGCCTAAGTCTAAGCCAGTTGGAAAATTTTAAATTAGACGAAAGTTGTAAATTAGTGCGCACATGACCTCCCTTTGAACGATCATATCTCCAGTTATATAAGGTTTTGTGTGAGGATCTACCTATCAAATTAAATCTCTTTGAGTCTAGTTTCCAACTCAACAAGCCGTTTGTCATTTGGAGGTATATATAGGAAGTTATGACCATTTACTGTTCAGGTGTCAGAGCGCGTGAAATCGCGCATTTCGCGCGTCTGAGGCAGAATGCTCAGCAAAAACGCGCGAACACCACGTGAATTCGCGCACATGGAGGGTTTTTAAATACCCCAAGACCGGTCTAGAGTGTTCCCAGGTCATTTTTGGGGTTAAGGCTTGCTCTCTCAAGGGGATTTCGTCCCAAACTTCATTCCTATAATCCAAGGTATGGTTTTTGGAGTATTTTGAGTTGATTACTACTCCTAAACACTTATATTAACAAGGATTAATCTTGAAAATACTTAGATTTCATTCAAATCCCTAAATTTGTTCAAGAACACTACAAATTGGATTCTCAAGATTCTTACTACAAGAGGTATATCTACCATCTCTAACTACTCTACAGTGATTATTCATGTATGATATACATATTTGAACTCATGGGGTAATGATTGAAAGTCATAGGTGCCTACCCTAGGTTGTGTTGGTATTGTAGAGATTGTGAGATGGGTTATTGAGGTATGAGTCTTGGGTGTATTAGTATTTTGTATACATGCTTGTACAACTTAGGTTTATGGGAAGATTATTCAATATAAATAAGTAAAGATTGGGTGAGGGAATGAAGGAAATCTCGTAAAAAGGATTTGAAATCAAGACGCTCATCTAGTATTTGATAAAATGCTCAAATGAGCTAAAATTATGAATATCTTCCTAATTTGTGTTCAATTTTGCTATGTCTCAAAAGCGATTGAAGTTGCTAGAATTTTTGGGATGTTGTAGTAATTAAAGGAAAGCTCAAGAAAGGTATGTATGGCTAAAACTCCCTCTTCTTAGAAAGTGAGCTCCCATGGTGTCCCTGCGTATGTTGTGAGTCTGGAATTTGATTTATGTAGTATTCATTATTTCAAAGGATTTGGGCGTTTCAAGAATATATGTGAAAGATGTACCTCAACGTGTTTAATTTGTTATCCTTGGTAAATGAGGATATGTGAAAAATGGGAACTATGTGCTAAAAATGCCTAGACTTCAAGTCAAGTTTAAATTGAGATTTTAATGCCAAATCGTGTGAGAAAACTCGTTATGGTTGATTCTCCAAATTGTTCTTATATGTACCAAATGTATTTGATTGATTGTGTCTAGTTGTTGGCAATGTATAAAGATATTGTAAGTGAAGTAAGTGACAACGTAAATGTGGTAAAAATTGAACCTTGGATTCTTGCTGTGATTGGTACCTTACATGAATTGGTGTTGTGACCCTATATTTGTGAATGATGCATTCCAATATGATCAAGGTGCTATTCTTGATAACTTAAAAGGGGTGCAAGGATTATGAATCATGTATTGAAATGCTAAGACCTTAAATTGGGATTGAGTTGCATATCTTATGCCAAACTATGTGAAATCCTCTTCGTATATAGTTGTTTGAAGTGATCAAATGAATTTGGAAAATAGAGTGTGGCCAATATGCCGAGAACTTGAATTATAATTGTATAATGTCATGATTGGAAAAGAATGATTCAAGGATAATTGGTGTAGTTAGTTGCTTATGCCTTTGATGTGTGTTTTTATTGCGGTTTGGTGTACCCCCTCTATTGATTCGGAAGAGCCCCTGGTGTTTTAAAGTTCCATTGTCGATAAATTTGAGGGTATGATCTCTGAGATATTGTATATGTCGAGGATTCTTGGTTCCACTCATGTGTACTTGACATCTTTAATTGAATGGCTTGTTGTTGAAATTGATATTGATGTGAAATGTGGGAAAGAAGAGATTGAGTTATGAATTGTGGCTTAGTGCCATGTATGCTGTAATGATTGTGGCCCCATGTGCCGATTAATTGATATGTGGAAACGATGGACGGGCTATGAAACGCATAGGGGTATAATATAATATATGAAACCTATGGACGGGCTATAAATGCATAGGTGAATAATATAATATGTGGGACCTATGGACGGGCTATGAAACGCATAGGTGTATAATATTATATGTGGGACCTATGGACGGGCTATGAAACGCATAGGTGCATAATATAATATGTGGGACCTATGGACGGGCTGTGAAACGCATAGGTGTATAATATAATATGATGTGTGAACCCTATGGACGGGCTATGAAATGCATAGGTGTGTAACATGAAATGTGAACCCCATGAACGGACTATGAAACACAACCTAAAGGTATGAAAATTATGTGAAAGCTATGTGATCCCTTTTATTAGATAACGTTGTGATCATTTATAGTGTTTGAGTTTCACTTGTGATTTCCTTATTGTTGTATGAAAGTTCTTTCTAAATAGATGGTGTTTAGTTATACATACTCGCTCTATTCAATGGCACTAATGTCCCTTTTGCCGGGGGCGCTACATTCGTATTAATATTGTAGGTGGTTCTATAGAAGACAGTGTTGGTCGCAGCCAGTGACGCATCTTCCTTTCAGCTGATTTGGTGAGCCCCACTTCTTTTCGGGGTCCTGTATAATTGTTATCATGTACTTTGTATTTAGAGGTATAGCCGGAGCCTTGTTGCCGGCACTTCCATATTATCCTTCAGTTTTATGTAGAGGCTCCGTAGACAGGTTGTGGGTGGTGTTTGGTATTGGGAATTAAAGTTGAAATATTGACGTTTGGTAAATATTTATAAACTTGCAATATTTTGATAATTATGTTTTAAGCTTCTAATGGAAACAAGGTAGAAGTTGGTAATGAAATTCTTACTAAGTATGAGTAATGGAGTCCATCTCCTCTTTATTCATGAAATAGTTTGGGTAGAATGAAATTTAATAGGCTTGCTCAGTCGGGTTTACTCGGTTGAGCACCGGTCGCGCTCCTCGAATTTTGGGGCGTGACAGATCTCCCCCATTTTTTCTTTCAATTTAGTTTCTACACTAACCTGAGTGTAGGTATCCGCTCGAAATGAACAAAGCAGTTTCCAACTCGAAGGCCATAGGTTCCAAAAAGCATATGTTGCACTCTTTTCCTTTGATCGGGTCTTATCCCAAGAAGGGTTTTACCGGCAAGGTTTTTAACGAGGCAACATCTATATGCTACCTTAGAAAAACTCAACAAAGTATTCAAGGCTTCATTTCAATCAACCTCGAATACTGGGGGGGCATCCCCCTAGAAAATTGCCTCCTTAGAGAAGCCGAGATATGCTGAATAGGGTCTCGATAGGAAGATATTGTACCGGGCCAAGCGATCAAATGTGCCGTGTCCGCATAGAATAACCGAGACCTTAAAGTAGAAACATGTATACTTATGCCAAGTAATCGAAAAAAATACTTTCCAAATCATTTCGTGTTTCAAAGAAGCTTTGCATTTTACAAAACCGCTCCAGAGCCGAAAAAATTCTCGAACACTCGGGGACTGGTGTCAACAATTCAAAGCCTAAATGACCTTTGGATCGGAGTTCCAAACTTTCAAGCCCTCAATAAGGCAAAATCAAAGTTTAAAACGGCTCCAGAGCCAAAAAATGTCCCGGACACTCGGGGACTGCGTATCTCAAAAATCGCACGGCCTCTAGGTCGGAAACTCTAAAATCATAAGCCCTCAATGAGACAATACCAAGTTTACAAGTAATGGCTCCTGAGCTAAGGCACCCTCGATGACTCGGGGACTGTCGCTAATCAGCACTTATTAAAAACCCGAGGCCATAAGACTCCAAGCGGGCAGACTCGGTCACGTAAGACCTATATAAAGCAACAACAACATCTGTAAGACCTCAAGTAAGGCATGAACCATACTTGTACCAGATATCCAAAATCGTAAGACCTTACTAAAGGCATCAACCTGATCTCAAAGTTAAGGCTATATATCGAACTTGTAAGACCCCTAAAAAGCATACCCTTGATATACACACCGAAACTACTTTACTCGGGACTCAAAGGCTCCGGCCAAACACAAGTGACTATGGTCACAGGGCTATACCGGACAAACTAACACGACTCAGGGACGCCCGACCGTCTCTAAAAAGTCACAGTCCTTAAATTACTTTAAATCTACTTTGAAAAGAACCGGTTAAATAGGCTACCCTCGACATAGGCAAAAGAGCTTCGACCATGTCAGGTCTAAATTATAGGCTTCGAGATGCTCAGCCTTTGAGTCAAACCTCCTGAGGTGCTCGACCATCACCATATAATGACTCACAATCGAGGTTTTCATCAAACTGTCAAAGAGTCAGGCAAATACTATCTCAAAAATTCTTAATGAGGGAAAAATAAAGCCTATATTAGAGGTCGCACCGACCCAAAGAGTAAGAGCCATTGACACTAGCTCACATTAATGGTTACACTGACCCAAAGTGTAAAAGCCATTGATGCCAGCTCACATTAAAGGTTACACCGACCCAAAGCATAAGAGCTATTGATGCCAGCTCACATTAAAGTTCGCATCGACCCAAAAACGTAAGAGCTACTGTCGCCAACCTACACAAAAGGTCGTACCGATCCAGCGTGTAAGAGCCTAAGGGCCAGCTTGAAATTCAAAACTTGAGGATGGATAATCGACTCGGAGACTTAACCCAAAATAGTTGACCAAACATGCCTAAGAGCACAAGCATAAGAGCTTGAACGTTGGCTTATACTAAAAGGTCGTATCGACCGAGCGCGTAAGAGCCCACGGGCCAGCCTAATGAGCCCCAGGGCCATATTATGAATCTAAGAATTCTTTTCAAATCAAAGACCAGTTCATCTGCCAAAATCAAGGCAAAAAGAAATGTAGGAGGAATAAAACCGCGAGATTTCCCTTCATACATATATGTGATAAAATACAAGCTCCACTTACAAACGTACTTTGAAAGTACTATATACAGAATCAGAAAATGAAATCTACATCCCCCTTGGAAACTATGGCCCGTCGACCTCATCCTTGCTATCCTCGGCGTGAAACAGAAGTAACTTAGCACCACGTTCATCCGCCCTCGCCTGCTTCACCTCTTCTGAGAGGTCAAAGCCCCTAGCATGGATCTCCTCGATGGTTTTCCTTCGAGACTTATACCGAGCATATTCCTTGCTCCTGTCCTCGTGGACAAAAGTCCTTCTCAGCTCAGCTTGAGCATCTGCAGTGTCCCTCAAATAGAGCGCCACTTTCTTGTCAGCCTTGGTTCGGCTCATTACGGCTTTAGCCTGGGCATCCACAACCTCAACCATTATCTTCAAAAGCTCAGACTCGAGCTTCGTAATCATATCTATTTGAACTGAGCTATTATCACGAGCTAAGAGAAGTTGAACCTCAAAGGCGGAGGCTTTAGCCAAAGCACCTTTCCCCACTGAAGCCTGAACATCTGCCATAGTCTTTAACTCATCATACTCGTGCTTGGCTCAGCCAGCTTCATTCCGAAGGCGCTCTAGGTCCTCTATCTTTTTCTGCAACTAAAAATAAATGAAACATTAGCCTCAAGAGCTAGAAGAAGGAACACATACTCCCTCGGAACAAAAGCTACCTTCTCCTTCAGGTAGCTCTCATAATTCAAGCTTCGGCTCACCTCATACCGTAAGCGTGCCAACTCATTTTCCCTTTTGTAACAAAGGAGCCTGAGGTATTCCTCCCCATCCAAAGCTTTCTGCAGCCTGGCCTCACAGCAAAGCAGCTTGGACCTAAGCTTCTAAACGGCCTGCAAAAGAAAACTCAATAAGAAAGGGAAGGCACAAAACTCAAAAGGCCTGCGCCAAAACTCACCACCAAATGAAGCCGTTGAGTCTAGATCCCTCAACCCCAGAAGAGCCAATCCCGGTCGGGCCACGGTCGCTCAGCGTATACGATCCCAGGTTTCGAGTATCCCTCGAAGCACCTTCGATGGGAGATAGAATTGGCGGCAGATTACCCTCATGCCTCAAAGCACCTTTGCTGGAAAAAGAAGATGATAGTGGAGGATAAACCACCTTTCCAAAACATGAAATCACGGGCATAGCAGGCTCAGTCAATACATCCTCTCTGAACCCCCGGTCCGGGTTAGCTTTGATTTGAACACCACTGCCCTGCAAAGGTGTTTCTTGCTCATTGTTATCATTATTTAGCCCAGAAGCTGACAATCCTTCTCCTTCTACGTGAGGTCAAGGCCTCGCCCCAAAATACTCCCTGATGCCTATTATAACAAAAGTTAGTATGCAAAAGATAAAGTGCCTTTCCAAAATGAAAAGGGAGGGAACAAATCGCACAACACGTACCATGATGTTTTGCTTCCCATCTGCCCCTAGACAAAGCTCTCCACCTACGCTTATCATAAGTCGAGTGAGTCGCCAACTCCCGAGCCCAATCTGGCAGATCAGGGACCTCGCACGGCATCCATGAAATTGTTGTAGAACAGGAAAGGAAGGCACATTCACGGAACCCACCTTCACCATAATTAAAAAAATACGGAGGTATGAGTGTACCACTTATATGTAAAATTCCATTATACAAGAAATGGCATGAATTCCACAGGGATAATATCAGCATTCTGTACTCAGACGAATCGACTCATCCACTCCCGATTTCCATCTTCTTCATCATCAACAATGAAAGGTGTGGCCAACCGGCATCTTAAGGTTAGCAGGCCTCGATGGTGAAAAGGCCGGTACAACCTGATAAGATGACTGAGCATGAATTCAAGACCTACCTTCTTTGTAAATAACCTCATCATCAACATTGTCCGCCAAAATGATGGGTGAATATGCGCCAAGGTAACGTGATAGTTTCTAAAAAGTCAAGCACAACCTTATCAAGGGGGCCCAGTGTAAAAAGGATACATGAACACATTCAAAAACCCCTCATCATGGTCCGTGATGCTCTCTCCCGAGAAAGGTATCTGAAGTACTACCTTTTCCCCCATCCATAGTGTTCCCTCACCGACTCAAGGTGTCAGTCTCTTGTCAAAAAATAAACTTCAATGTATGCTCCCATTGAACCTGAGCAACGGGAGATCTTCCTGATGAGAAGTCCCCATTCAAAGCAAAATGGCCCAATGAAGGCCTGCCTGGTGTCAATGGCGCTCCGCCAACAAAGCGATAACCAGAGTCGGAACACTCTCCCCCTTGCTGAACGGATCTTCATGTAGCAGTCATGACTGTGGTAAAACTAGAGAATTGGAGAAGGAATTTGGGCAAGAGCATTAATACTGAATTGGAGAAGGAATTTTTCTTCCCTAGTAGTGTTTTGGAATATCATGGGTTAACTAGCACACAATCACATACAAAGAAAATAGAGAAGAAAAATTAACACAAGGATTTAACGAGGTTCGGCTAAGCCTAATCCTCGGTGCAAAAGCAGAAGAGTTTTCTACTATGAATGAGAAGAAAAGCACAATACAATCTATAGAATCCCCAACTACAACCCATATATATAGATCCCAAAAGGTCCCAAACATATATGAGAAAGGTTTCACAATTTGACAAGGACTATAGGTTTTCATTTCCCAAATCTATTAGGACAATGGGTTTCCCTAAACCTATAAGGACTATGGGTTTCCTAAAGGTACAACAAAATAATTCAAGCCACAAATAACAAATCTTACCCTTGGCTTGAATTCTCTTCATCAACAGGAACAACGTCTCTCTACCCTGCCCTAAGCCCTCTCAAGGGCTCTATCCATTGACGCACACATCAACCAAGTCTAGGCAAAGCCTAAACTTGTTAAGAGACTCAATCTCTTTAGCCATATCACTAATCCATCTATTTGGTTCTGTACTCTGAAAAGATTCTAAGGAGCTATAACAGTCAAATGAATCAACGGTCTCAGCAACTGCTAAAGCAAATCCCACTGGATTCGTATATCCAAGACGATTCCCATCAACTACGTTTGCAAACCTTTAAAGTCGGTTGATAACTCTCTTCTCTCTGCCTATTGCAATGCTATATGGTTGTTGTTGCGCAGATGCATCAACATTATCATCTTGATCAATATTTTACAACTCCTCCACTTTCTCTACTTTAGAACTACTCGGCTGAGCTAGTGGAGATTCAATTTCAAGCTCTATGCGGTCACTGACACCACGATCTATTTCTGCTATTGCCTTCTCCCTCTGACTGTCTAGTGAGGCAGATTAATTGAACGTTACATCCCTACTGATAATTAGCCCTGGAGTCTTTTGATCCGTGCACCACAATCTATAATATTTTACTCTAGCTACATACCCTAGAAATATGCACTTCTTTGCCCTCGGCTCAAATTTTTCATTCCTCACATGAGCTTAAGAAAAACCGCTAAATATCCTTAAATTTGAATAATCAGTAGGCGAACCAAACCATACCTATAAAGGAGTTTTGAACACAATAGCTGTGGATGGAAACCTGTTGACCAAATAACAAGTTGTATTGATTGCTTCAGCTCAAAAACCTTTGCTAACACATGACTGTAAAAGCATGCTTCGTTCCCTATCACAAAGCATTCTATTCATACATTATGCAATACCATTTCGTTGTGGTGTTCCAACACAATTGCGGTGTCTCACTATGCCCCCTCTACTGCAGAAATTATAGAACTCAAAATTGCAAAATTCCAACCCATTGTCAGTTCGTAGACGCTTAATTTGTTTTTTCATCTGCCTCTCAACCATCGCCTTCCATTTAACGAATGCCGAAAATGCCTCATATTTTGTTTTCAAGAAGATACACCCACAGCATCCTTGAGTAATCATCAATCAATACCATAAAATACTTGGCACCACTCTTGGAGGGAACTCTATCTGGACCCCACAAGTCAGAGTGTATATAATATAACTTATCTCTAGTCTTGTGCTCGGCATTCTTGATGAACTTTATCCTTGTCTGTTTACCAAACACACAATGCTCACAAAAATTCAAAACTTAATTTTTGTACCCATTCAGAAAATTCTGCTTACTCAACAAAGACAATTCATTATCACTCATATGGCCAAGTCGCAAGTGACACAACTGAGACTGATTCAGATCACTTTTCCCAGAAGCTACAGCAGCTTCCCCTTCATCTACACTAGCGTGAACATGATACAATTAAAATGTAGTTTACCCTTCATGAGTACCATGGAGCCTTTAAACACTTTAGGTATTCCATTCTCGAAGTGAAATTTATATCCTTGATCATCCAAAGTTGAAAGAGAAATTAAATTTCTCTTTATTCGAGGAACATGTCAACACTCAATGTTTCTGATAATTCCGTCGAACATTCTCAATTTGCTTTTACCAACCCCCTCTACTGGTAATAGATTATCATCTCCCATATAGAAAGTCCCACTCATTTTTTTGTAAGTTGCAAATCAATTTTTGTCAAAGTAGCACCAGAATCAAGAACCCAAGAATTGCCCATGACTAGAACTCACAGCACAAACTTTCCCTACATATTCACAATTAGTAGAATTATTTCCAATGTCAACAACATTTGCCGAGTTATCTGTTTTCTACTTCCCTATTTTCTCCTTCAGCTTAGGACAATCTCTCTTGTAGTGAACTTGCTCCCCGCACTCATAACAGTGTTGCTTCCTTGCTCTAGACTTTCATCTTGCAGTTGACTCTTTCCTATTAAAGTTCTTTTGTAGTGTTCTTCCTCTAATTACAAGACCCCCGCCCTTAATTTTGTTGTATGGAAAGCTCTTTTTCAACTCTTTAGATTTTAGTGCATTACTAACATCTTCTAGTGAAATGTTCTATTTACCATATAGCAGTGTATCGGCAAAAGTATCATAAGACTGTGGTAAATAACATAACACAATCAAGGCCCGATCCTCACTCTTAATTTTTATATCCACACTTTTCAGGTCCATTATAATTGAACTAAACTCATCAAGGTGAGTTTTAACAGGTGTACCTTCGTTCATATAGAGATTGTATAACCTCTTTTTCAGGTAGAGGCGGTTTGTCAGCGATTTCTTATCATAAAGATCTTCATGCTTCTTCCATGTCGTTGTTGCAGAAGTTTCTTCAGCAATTTCTCGAAGAATATCTGTAAAGCTCATGAAGATCGCACTCAAAGCCCTCTCCTTCAGGCCTTCCTTTTTTGTCTCTTTCATATCTTCAAGAAAATCCTCATCAATCGCTTTTCATAATCCTTGTAACACCAGGGACGATTTCTTCATAATCTTCCATAGACTAAAACTAGAACCTCCAACAAATTTCATCATTATAGAACCCCTATATCTATACAAAGCTTTATGAAAATTTCTCAAATTTTGAATTTTTACCTCCTATAGCAAAGGTTAACACCTTATTTATTTTAAATAAATACTATTTAAAAAAATTATATTCTATAGATACATTTTAATATTTATAGCAAGATATCTAATTTTGGTTACCTCCTAACCCTAAGCCACTAAATACGCTATTCAGTTACACTATTTTCTTTCTCTCTCTACCTTGGTACATGCCATTCTCTTCCCCAATTCTCTAAAAGCACGATGCTCAATCTCAAAATTCCTCTCACCCACATCACCTACCACATAACATAAACTGCAACAATACAAATTCACATCAATATTACGCTTTCTAACTTGATTCTTTCTCATTTCCTTTCGGAGTACACGTTTTATTTGCTAACTTAGATGACCAAAAACTAGTAGTGTTGCGAAATATCATGGGTTAACTTGCACACAATCACACACAAAGCAAATAGAAAAGAAAAATTAACACAAGCATTTAACGAGGTTAGGCTAAGCCTAATCCTCGGGGAAAAAATAGAGAGAGCTTTCCACTATGAATGAGAAGAAAAGCACAATACAATCTATAGAATCCCCAACTACAACCCCTATATAGAGATCCCAAAAGGTCCCAAACATATATGAGAAAGGTTCCCAATTTGACAATGACTATACGTTTTCCTTTCCCAAATCTATTAGGACAATGGGTTTTCCTAAACCTATAGGGACTATGGGTTTCACAAAAATACAAGGAAAATAATTCTGACACAAATAACAAATCTTCCCCTTGGCTTGAATTCTCTTTATCAACTGGTACAACGTCTCTCTTCCTTTCCCTCAACCCTCTCAAAGGCTCTATCCATTGCCGTACACATCAACCAAGTCTAGGCAATGCCTAAACTTGTTAAGAGACTCAATCTCTTTAGCCATAGCACTAATCCATTGATTTGGTTTTGTGTTATGAATAGCTTATGAGTAGCTACAACACTCAAATGAATCAACAGTCTCTGCAACTGCCAAAGCAAATCCCATTGGATTCGTATATCCAAGAAGATTCCCATCAACTATGTTTGCAAACCTTTGCTGTCGCTAGATCACTCTCTTCTCTCTGTCTGTTGCAATGCTATATGGTTGTTGTTGCGCAGATGCATCAACATTATAATCTTGATCAATATTTTGCACCTCCTCCACTTCCTCTACATTAGAACTACTGGGCTGAGCTAGTGGAGATTCAATTTCAAGCTCTATGCGATCACTAACACCACGATTTGTTTATGCTATTTCCTTCTCCCTCTGACTGTCTAGTGAGGTAGATTCATTGAATGTTACATCCCTACTGATAATTAGCCCTAGAGTCTTTTGATCAGTACACCACAACCTATAACCTTTCACTCCAGCTGCATGCCTTAGAAATATGCACTTCTTTGCCCTCATCACAAGTTTTTCATTCCTCACATGAACATAAGCAGAACAACTAGATATATTTAGATTTGAAAAATCAATAGGCGAACCGGACCATACCTCAAAAGGAGTTTTGAATTCAACAACTGTGGATCGAGATCTGCTGACCAAAAAACAAACTGTATTGATTGCTTCAGCCCAAAAATCTTTGCTAACACATGAGTGTAAAAGCATGCTTCGTGCGTTATCACAAAGCTTTCAATTTGTACGTTCTGCAACACCATTTCGTTGTGGTGTTCCGACACAAGTGTGGTGTCTCACTATTCACTCCCTACTACAGAAATTATCAAATTCAAAATTGCAAAATTCCAACCCATTGGCAGTTCGAAGACGCTTAACTTTTCTTTCTGTCTGCCTCTCAACCATCGTCTTCCATTTAACAAATGTCGAAAATGCCTCATCTTTTATTTTCAGAAAATACACCCACACCATCCTTGAGTAATCATCAATCAAAGTCATAAAATATCTGGCACCACTCTTGGAGGAAACTTTGTTTGGACCCCACAAGTCAGAGTGTATATAATTTAACTTGTCTTTGGTCTTGTGCTTGGCCTTCTTGATGAACTTTACCCTTGTCTGTTTACCAAACACACATTGCTCACAAAAATTCAAAACTTGATTTTTGTACCCATTCAACAAATTCTGCTTACTCAACATAGAAAATACATTATCACTAATATGGCCAAGTCGCAAGTGCCACAACTGAGACTGATTTAGATCACTTTTCCCAAAAGCTACTGCAGCTTCCCCTTCAACTACACTAGCATGAAGACGATACAATTTAGAATGTAGTTTAACCTTCATGAGTACCATGGAGCCTTTAAATACTTTAGGTATTCCATTCTCGAAGTGAAATTTATACCCTTGATCATCCAAAGTCGAAAGAGAAATTAAATTTCTCTTTATTCGAGGAACATGCCAACACTCAATGTTTCTGATAATTCCGTCGAACATTCTCAATTTGATTTTACCAACGCCCTCTACTGTAATAGATTATCATCTCCTATATAGAAAGTCCCACTCATTTTTTTGTAAGTTGCAAATCAATTCTCATATGGACACATGTGCAAAGTAGCACCAGAATCAAGAACCCAAGAATTGCCCATGACTAGAACTCACAGCACAAACTTCCCCTACATAGTCACTAACATCAGAATTATTGCAGTGTCAACAATATTTGCCGAATTATCTATTTTCTGCTTCCCTCTTTTCTACTTCAGCTTAGGACAATCTCTTGTAGTGAGCTTGCTCCCCACACTCATAACAGTGTTGCTTCCTTGTTCTATACTTTCATCTTGCAGTTGACGTTTTCCTGTTAAAGTCCTTTTGTTGTGTTCTTCCTCTAATCACAAGACCCTCGCCCTCAATTCTACTATCTGGAAAGCTCTTTTTCAACTCTTTAGATTTTAGTGCATTACTAACATCTTCTAATGAAATGTTGTCTTTCCCATATAGCAGTTTATTGGCAAAACCATCATAAGACTGTGGTAAAGAACATAACACAATCAAGGCCTAATCCTCACTATCAATTTTTATATCCACATTCTTCAGGTCCATTATAATTAAATTAAACTCATCAAGGTGAGTTTTTATAACCTCTTTTTCAAGTAGAGGCGGTTTCTCAGTGATTTCTTAGAATACAGATCTTCTAGCTTCTTCCATGCCGTTGCTACCGAAGTTTCTTCATCAATTTCCCGAAGAACGCTATCTGTAACGCTCAGGAAGTTCGCACTCAAAGCCCTCTCCTTTGGGTCTTCCTTGTTTGTCTCTTTCATATCTTCAGAAAAATCCCCTTCAATTACTTTCCATAATCCTTGTAACACCAGGGACGATTTCATCCTTATCTTCCATAGACTGAAACTAGAACCTCCATCAAATTTCTCTACTTTGTACTTTGCTGAAGATGATGAAGACATCTTAACCCTAGATTATATGTAGAAATCCGAACCTTGCTCTGATACCAATTATTGCGAAATATCATGGGTTAACTAGCACATAATCACACAAAAAACAAATAGAGAAGAAAAATCAACACAAGGATTTAACGAGGTTCAGTTAAGCCTAATCCTTGGGGAAAAAGCAGAGAGAGTTTTTCACTATGAATGAGAAGAAAAGCACAATACAATCTATAGAATCCCTAACTACAACCCCTATATGTAGATCCTAAAAGATCCCAAACATATATGAGAAAGGTTTCCCAATTTGACAAGGACTATAGGTTTTCCTTTCCCAAATTTATTAGGATAATGGGTTTTCCTAAACCTATAGGGACTATGGGTTTCCTAAACATACAAGAAAATAATTCAAGCCACAAATAACAAGTAGATTGTGAATTTCGCTCCATTTGTCTCTTCCTTCTTTCGGGTCCAATTCAACTGTGTAACAGGGGATCTTGCTCCTTTTGCTACTCGATTTGATTGTTTTTTTTCGTGTTGTCTTCTTTGGTGATTTGGGGGTTTTTATATGGATGATGACGAAGAGGGAGATTTGTTGTACAAAGTTGAAGATATGATTTGACTTATGTAGTTACTGCTAACAAAGTATGATGAGAGACAAAAGGGACATTAGGCCTGTAATTATGATGTTGAATGTTTAATTTTGATGCATGGGAACAATGAGATTCAGGGTTTTTTCTCGACGGCAAATTAGCCGGAAATTAGGGTTTGTTCTTTAACAAAGACGACGGAGTTTGGATTGAGCAACTTGATTTTCTGTTAATATAATTCAATGTATTTTTGTACGCGGAAAAATCGGAAGACTTGATTTTTTGCTGTCAAGACATTTCGAAAGCTTGCCTCGAGACCTGAGGGTGGGAGGCCACGATCGAGTTCTCAGCCTCAGGGCTCGTTGAAGTTTGACTTGGAGGAAACGAGGGCCGAGGTCAGGACAGAAGGGGAAGCCCCCTAGGCATATAGCTACGACTGGCAGGCCCGGCCTATTTAAAGCCTACTGTAAGGCCTTACATCAAGTTGTCCCATCTTCGTACTCTTATAATTAATACACATGTACTTGTAGCCGAGTTCCCTTCCTATATAAAGGGGTCTCACCCTACCTTGGAAACAACTGATGCTGCTCCACTTCTCCACAAATGCAATAATATCTCTCTCTCTTTCTTTCTTCTAAATTGTCTCTCTTCATCGACCTCGAGGTCGCCATAGCACTTTATCTTTTTCTCTTTTGTTCTTCGTTACTATGCTCAATATTGATAGTATAGAGCCTTTTTAGCTATTATTTTACCTGTTATCCCCTTCCCGACTACCATCGATAGCCTCGACCCCGAGGTGCCTACTGGCTAATCTTACTCCCGGGCAACCACCCCCTACTGGTTCGATTACTGCCTTGCTTAACTCGTTTTTTGTCATTTTACCTCATGCTCTAGCACTAACCGCCTTAACAAACTAGATTGAGAATTGATCACGTATTTTTAGAATCCCATTTACAAATTTAATTGTTGTTACCATTTTCACGGTAAACAGTTTGGCGCCCACCGTGGGGCTAAAGATAATAGTGATTATTTTCTTGCTAGTTTCGTCACTCGAATGCACGTATCTTTCACACTTTTTCTTGCCCAAGATCTTTCGATTTCAGGTTAATGTCCAAATCTATGAGGGAAATCGAGAACGATAGCCCCAAAAATCACAAAGAGAACAGTATGGCCATTCCAACGGCTGGTGCAACACCGCAGGACCTCCAAAATGCATCTAGATTAGTTCGAGCGGATGCGGGCCTGCACACCGCACAGTGGGGCAATGAAGTCTCGCTCACAAATGACAGCATACAGCACGTTGACCAACCGAAAGCGTAAAAAATCCCATCCCGGGTAGAACAGGAAGTTAATCTTCATATTATTTTTGAAATGTTGCAGGAACCATATTTTTCTATCGCTCAGATGCAGAGTTTCCCCAGAGACTCCCAACGCAGCAGCACCAGAAATATCTCCGTATGTCGAGCCAGTACCCAAGAAATCAAGAAATGACGGACCGGCAACCTACCCCGTCGCTGTAAGGATGTTAGAAGACCTCATCGAAAGGATCGAGTCATGCTCGCGGAAACTCCTACAGCAACCGCCTCCCAAAGATACGATCCCGGAACTCATTTCACGAAAGTCAGAAACTACGAATCTCCCAATGTGTGACAGGACCTCAAATCCTTAGGGGCACTTCACCACTTATGCACGCTCGCCCAGGAACAGCGACCTCCAAAATATTGAACTCAAGCTCGTCCCAATAAGGAGATTCAAAGAAAATTTCCTAAAAGAAACCATGACGCACCGCCACTGCCCGGCACCTGACCAGATGGACCTGCTCATTGTAACAGCACGATCCATGGAAACACGTGTCGGTACCATCAAAGCAATACCAAGAGGGCCCAATGCACCTGAGGCCGAATGGAGAAGAAATAAAGTGTCGCGGGAAGTCGCACCCCTCTCCTCGACTGGACGAACGAGACTGCTCCCGATTTCGAGTAGTTGGGCAGCACAGGCCTTCCCCCAAAACCTAAATGAAGCATACCCGGTGACTCCAAGGCATTCCAAGCAAAGCCTGGTCAGATATCCGTCCAAAGCTTGGTTCGATGCCCGTAATCAACACCAGCCCCGAATCATGGCCGTAGACGACCGTCCGGGAACCTCCTCTGGTTCGGCACATCCAAGCAGATTCCCGGCAAAAAAGCTGACACCGATCTAATAGAGGCATCATTCGTGTGCCACGAACGGAAGAGACGACTCGAGGTACAACGTGTCTCGCAACAATAAGGCAGTAGCCCGAGTACAACACCCTCAAGGAACCTCCAATGGTACCAGATTCAACAAGACACAGCTGGTAAGGAAACCTCACCCGATGGAGTACGACTTCAACATTGCAGTGCCAAGCATTGTAATTGCCATAAGCGAAGCCAGAAATGCCAGGCGGCTCGGACCTATTCAACTGGAACTCCTCCAAGGAAACCATGGCCCACCACGGGCACCAAGAGGCGCTCGGGGTCAAAGGCCCAAAAGATAAACAACTATGCCATTCAACAAAGGTCGCCACAAAGTGTCATCGAGCGGGCAGAGCCAGATCCAGCTCCATAGGAGGAAGGAATTCGGGAAAAACAGAGCTAGTGAGCCACGGCGCGTCGCCACGGCTGTAAAAGGATGGCTGAAACCCATAAAGATCCTTAGAGTGTAGAGTGCAAGTGACCATCACCAGAAAGGGACGGTCCCAAAAAATGCTCACAAAGGACACCCTCGCGCCCGAGGGAAGGGATGCCGAGATTCTACCTAGGCATCGCATTAACGTATTGGTAATCCCCTATTTTATTCGACTTATCTCAAATAAAACATATGTCTATGAGTATAGGTGGTTCAGGAAATTATACCAACAATGTCAGGCCAAAGCCAATAGGACAATTCAGACCGACATTGCTCTCGCGCCGAATATTTGATCGATTCCTGATGGCAATCGCCACAATAATAAGGTCGCTCCCTCTGTGCAATCTGCCCGAGCTCAGGCTAATACATCGAGCACACACTATGTGGATGCTTTATACAAACGACATCGGATACGTCGCCTGGAGGTGACTCCGACCCTGCTCCGCAAAGGGGTGAAATCCCATGACAAACGCAGGGCTAAAATATTTAGCTACAAGTGATGAGAGGAGATCCCTCACCATATGACCCATCGCCGGCATTTCCCTCGAAGGGGTTAAAGGGTAAGCATAACCACATCTTCGGTTAGGCCTAGTCGAATGTGGCAGAAGGCTACGGTAGGACTCGCTCCCCGAAACGCCGCCTACGCACTTAGCAGAAAGGAAGAACTACTCCGCCATTTGTCTTTTCCTTTCTTTTATTTTCATTAACTTGTATACAGGCAGTCAGCTGAGACATTCGGTAGCTCTGAACCCCACTCAGGAATCTGTGGTCCCCACGGGGCCCGTCGAGCATTCTTTCCTCAACCGGGTTTTTAACATGAAGAAGGTTCCGCCAACAAGATTATTAGCTGCGCTGCATACCCCCAAGAAGGGGATCCAACGAGATCGCAATCCTCTCTTCTAAGTTCCAATGCGGAACCATGTAAGCACACCGGATAATCAGAGAAGTCACACCCATGTGGGCCAAACACACAACAATGGGACAACATGTATTTATAGCATATATTTTCACCAAGCAATAAAGAATATTTTTTAAGGCATTACACGCTTCGAAAAAGATTATTTCGGTGTATTCACAGCAAAAACCTCTCTGCCAGATGTATCTCGAGATACTCAGAGACATAAAAAATTCGGTACCCGAATGACCCCAGGGTCGGGACGCCGGGCTCATTAAGCCCTTATGAGGTAACTCCAAGCTCACAAGAAGCAGTCTTCAGGCTTAAACAACTCAATGACTCGGAGACTGCCACCAATCTCCACGTACTGGAAAATTCAAAATTGTAAGACCCTAGCAGACAGCCTCGGTATAACCAGACCTATTCTCCACAAACTGTAAGACCTCAATAGGCATGGAAAACTGTAAGACCTCAACAGGCATGAAAATTCATGCAGTTTAGGCTATACGTCGCATTTGTAAGAATCTCTAAAAGGCATACCCTCGATGTAGATGCTTAAAGCTGCCGCTCGGGATCAAAATAGCCATGTCAAATGCACATGACTACGGTCAAAACGGATGATACAACCCAAAAAATTGACTCGGGGATGCGCGACTATCAATAAAAAATCCTCCGAATCTACTTCGGAAATAATCGGCTAAAAAAATAGGCTTCTCTCAACAGGCAAAAAACAAGTCCCGACCACGTCGGCTCAAAAATTGCAAGAGCATCGATCTATTTGACCTATGAGAAATGAACCTTCCAAGGTGCTCAAAACATTGCCGACTACGACTTGAAATCAAGGTTCTTTTAGAACCGACGACGGGTCAGGAAAAAATATACAAAAAGACCTTAACGAGAGGAAACAAAGCCTACAAAAACCCCCGGGCAAAAATAGCGTAAGAGCCATCATCTCTAGCTAAGCAAGCCTATGGGCCTCATATTAAAAGGTCTTTACGACCGTACAGCATAAAAGGTCTCTACGACCATACAGCATAAGAGCCATTGTCGCCAACTTGAAAAATTGACAACTTGAGGATTAAAGCGAGCTTGAATCATAACCCGATTCGGAGACCGGATTCAAAATAGTTAACTATGCAAGCCTACGGGCCATATACTAAAAGGTCTCAATGACCAAATGATAGAAAAACCACCATCGCTGGTCGGAAACTCAATAAGATTCGAGGGTCGATTACAACTCAAGTCACAACGCGACTCAGAGACTGGAGCCAAAAATCATAATATGCCTAAAGGCACGGCATAAATGCCACTTTATCCAGCCAAAAACTCAAGAAGATATGAGGGTCGATTACAGCTCAAGTCACAATGCGACTCGGAGACTGGACCAAAAAATCATAATATGCCTAAGGGCACGGGATAAATTCCACTGCGGACTGGAATCTCCAGAAAGATTAAGGTTCAATTACAGCTCGAGTCACAATACAACTCGGAGACTGGACCCAAAAGTTATAATACACCCAAGGGCGCGACATCGATGCCACTACTGCCGATTGGAATCTCCAGAAAGATTAAGGGTCGATTACAGCTCAAATCGCAATGCAACTCGGAGACTGGACTCGAAAAATCGCAAAACGCCTAAGGGCAGGAAATAAAAACCATTATCGCCATCCCGAGCTGGATCAAGGGTATATTAAGCTCGAGTCGAATCCCGACTCGGAGACTGAACCCGAGGACAACTCAACCGCAATATTCCTAAAGACACGACCAAAACGATACTATCGTCAGCCAAGAAAAATCTCCAGGCCACGTGTTCATGAAGTCATTTCAACCAGAAGTGCGAAAGATCATCGCCCTCTGCCCATACAGGCAAGAAAGAGCTGGAAGGCCAATCGAAGCCCGAGCCATAACACGACTCGAAGACTATTTCCGAAACCAGTCTACATGATCGAAAGCGACGACAGAAAAAAGGTACAAAAGGAATAAAGCTCTAAAATTCTTCTTATATTACATACGCAAAAAAGCATTCTCCACCTAGAGACACGCCCTGCGTATATCAGAAACAAAGCTACAAATTGGTGGAATCCAAATTTTGTGCAAAAGGGCTACAGCTTGTCAAGTTCGCCCCCCGCAACTTCAACAAAAAGTGACCGAGCATCACACTCATCCGCCCTTGCTCGGGCCAATTCTTCCGAGAAAATGAAGCCCCCCGCGCTAACCTCCTTAAATACCTCTCTCCGGGATTGGCAGTGAACGTATTGCTCGGTCCTCTTCTCACGATCGAGGCTCGCTTCAACTCGAATTGGGCATCAGCGGCATCCTTTATGCAAATTGCCATCTCACGATTAGCCCTGGTTTGGCTTAATGCCGCTTCCGCCCGGGCATCGATTATCTCAGCTCTGACCCTCGAGATATCAAACTCAAGTCTCCCGATCATATCCACCTGAAATTTGGCATTGTCACAGGTTAAGTTGAGTTGGACCTCAAAGGCAGGGACCTTAGCCGAGGCGCTCATCTCCTTTAAAGCTTGAGCCTGCACTTTGAGCTCTTAGCCCTTGCAAGCGGCCCTGACACGGTTTACGTCGCCTTTAAGGTACTCCAGGGCCTCCGCCCTTTTCTACAACTGATACGACAAGAGGAAATTAGCCTTAAGTTTAGAAAGAGGCGAAGCACGCACTATAGGAAGTTAGCTACTCCATCAAATAGCTATCATAGTTTGAGCTCTGGTACACCTCATATCGCCAACACTGCAGCTCGATTTCCTTCTCCTTGCAAAGAAGCCTAAGGGATTCTCCCTCATCATGAATTCTCTAAAACTTGACCCTTTAACGGAACAGCTCTGACTTATACTTATCACAGGCCTGCACAGGAAAGATTTAATGAGAGGAATAAGATGCGGGGTACAAGGAAACTGTGCACAAACTCACCACAAAGTGAAGACTACAGATTTCCTCCAAATTAGAACACGCTCATATTGATCCTACTCCTGCGACCCCAGAAGATCCGGCCCCGGGCACGACGTGCTCGCTCAAAAGATTTGTTGGCTGGGAATCGGGCGCTCCAGGAACAGCAGAATCGGGCGACACCCATCCTCAAAAATATGAGCCTGCCAGCACCCTTCGTATTGCGAGCTCCGGTCCCTCTTGTTACTGTCATCCCTCGACCCACAGGCTGATGACTCCATCTCCTCTCCGAAAAAATGCTGCCTCACCCCAAGGAACCGCTCGATATCTACAAATGGAGAATCCAGTACAGGCAAGATGGGAAAATGTTACCTCGAGTATACGCCAGCAGGGGAAAAGCAACATACGCACGTACCTTGATGTTCCGCTCCCCACCTGATGCGAGACATAGCTTGCCGCCTACGTTCAAGATGAATGGGTTACCAACCTCCAAACCCAGCGGGGCAGATCGTGGACTTCGCTCGGCGTCCACAAAGTTGCTGCAACAAGGGGATAACATTGTTATTTGGCTGATTTTCGCTATGAGCAAAATCTAAAAGAGAGACAAAGCGCCTCACTCACATGCATGATTCCACCCTTCGGGAAATGGCAAAAACTCCATAGGAATAATCTCGGTCATTCAGATTCGGACAAACCAACTTGCCCATTCTCGGTCTTCGTCCTCCTCATCGTCAACAACGAAGGGCGTGGGTGAACGACCCCTCAGGGTTAGCAGACCTCGGTGATGAAAAGGCCGATGTATCCTAATGAGATGATCAAGCGTGAACTCAAGCCCGGCTTTTTCCTCGAAGAATCTCATTATCAGTACCGTTTTCCAAAACGACAGATGGATCTGCGCCAGGGTAAACCATTACTTCAAACAAAAGTCAAGTACAACCGTATCAGGGGAACCAAATTCAAAAGGGGATAGGTGCACACTCAAGAACCTATCGGCAGAGTCCGCGATGCCTACATCTGGGGAAAGCACCCGTAGTGTCGTCCCCTCGCTCCACCCGCAGAATCGCCTCGCTACCTCCAGGTGTTCCTCTCTTATCAAGGACGCCATCTCTAGAGCGAAATCCTTCGGCCCTCGAGCACTGAGAATAGTGTTCTCCGCTCTTTGCCATGCCAGTCCCGAAGTGCTCGCCATGACTATGGTAAAACTGACAAAATAAAGCAAGGGCGAGCACCAACACTTTTTACACTTTAAGAGATAAGGAGCCCTTTGCCGAAACAGAAGTATAGCTACCCAAAAATAATGAAGTCTCGCAAAAAAGCCAAAGCTGCCCCACTTATATGCAAGAAGCAATGGCGAGTCGCCTGCTCGAGGTAAGCTTCGGAAGGCCAACGGCCTCGATACAAATCGACGGGTTAAATACACGATCTAGGAAACATCCTCCAACAAAGGTCAAGACTCGAGGGGCCACACGTATTATCTCCATGCTCGAAGCATCATTTCGCATCGGGAGCCCCCCGCCCCAAGAAACAGGGCCTCAATAAGCTCTAAAATGTCGTACTAGAAGCAAGGCAAGTGCCTGGTCTCGTGATCCCCTCCTCCAGAGGAGTAAACCCCGGAAGCTCCGATTACCAAAGCTCCATGAGGGCCCAATGAAATGCTCAAACATAGGCACACTCCTCAGTAGAAGCCAACCTTATACTTTCTAAAATGTTATCTACATCAAGATCAACAGGGTCCCCCGGGCACCTGACGATGACCTTCATCCGGGTAACGTTCCCGAAGGCCCCAAAGTTTGACGCATGATCTCCAAACAAATTAGTAGGCCTCGACAGCTCGAACTTATCTGATTGGTCCACCATCAATCCGAAATACGATAATAAGGTCGAGGGAGAGCCATGTCGATCAACTGGAGATCAAGACGAGCTCTCACGGCAGACTTCGACGGCCAACGAACAAAAGAAATCATTCAAAAAGCCCCGAAGGGCATAAGAGCATACAAATATAAAACAAAGTAAGTGAAGGAGAAGTTAGCAAAATAAATTCTTATTTATGAAAGATTTGTGTACAATTTATGAAAAATTTGTGTACAATAGCCCCCGAGGGGTCTTTACGTACAAATTACAAAATCCCACGAAGGGTCTCTACATGGAAGTAAAGAAGAAGCAGAAGGATACATATAGTGAAGGTCCAGGTCCTAGTTTAAACGGTCGACAATCCACCACGACATCAATACCTCTGAAGGCCATCTTTCTCGAATAAGTTCCCTCAAAGAAGATGTCTCCCGGAGCGTTGTCGGAAGCTCTGCCCCAGCCCACCGCACTGATATCCCCAAAGGGAGTGAGCCAAGGAGCAGGGAGGAATGAAAAAATGCCATAGCTCCCCAGGGGTCGAGGACCCTCACTGGCCAAGAGAACCTCAGAGAGTCTTAGGACTGACCAAACCCTGGATTCGCTTGTACGGCTACTTAAAACCCACTTCTTGGGTTATCGAGCCGTGCAAGCTCCCAGCTCGAAACAGACTTCCACGATGAGCCGAGGTATGAAGGTGAGCAGCGGTGGATATTTCGAGCCCTCTTTTGAGCAGCGGTGCATAACCCGAATAGTCATTTACGTGAGGGGGAAACCAACTCCCCATCCATCACCACCTCGGGCCAAAAGCAGTCGTAACGACCAATATATTAACGACCGTATTAGTATTGGAATGGCTTGCTTATGTTCAACAAAGGGAGGCCCCGATAGAAGGCCACGATGTAGTCTGGAGGAGCTCCTCCGAACAGCCTCGAGATCGAAAGCTTCTATCATAACATTCAAAGGTAAAAGGAGATAGTGAGAAGGAAGAGTCAAGCATGCCTATAGAAGTATTGAGATGGGAAAAACAATGCCAAAACGCCCTTATTTATAAGAGAAAAATGATCGAAGCTCCGAAAGATTGACCGGCAAATGCAATTACTACTTCCTTGAAAAAATGAATCGACGGCGATACTTTTTGCCTTGAGGAGCGAAAATGACAGAATACCAAGCAGGAATCTATGAGATACACCATTTGTTACAAAAGATTGCATCACGGTCTGAATCGCCAGCATAATGTCGCCAAAAAGAGCTCGAGGAGTCAAATGTCAGAAACATATCCCATCACTTCGACATAGGAAACGTGGAGACTATCTGTACGCAGAAAAATCAGAAGACTTGATTTTTTGTTGTTAAGACATTTCGGAAGCTTGCCCCGAGATCCCGAGGGTGGGAGGCCGCGATCGAGTTCTCAGCCTCAGGGCTCATCAAAGTCGGACTTGAAGGAAACAAGGGCCGAGGTCAAGATAGAAGGGGAAGCCCCCTAGGCACATGGCTACGCCTGGCTGGCCCGGCCTATTTAGAGCCTACTGTGAGGCCTTACATGAAGTTGTGCCATCTTCGGACTCTTGCAATTAATACACATGTACTTGTAGCCGAGTTCCCCTCCTATATAAAGGGGGCTCACCCTACCTTGTAAACGACTAATGTTGCTCCACTTCTCCACAAATACAATAATATCTCTCTCTCTCTCTCTCTGCCATGAATGCAGTCGAATATGCCATGAATGTATTCATATTTTTTTTAGTTAAGATAATTTATGTATTCAGATGTATTATATTATTTCTCTAAAGATTGCTACGTTTTTTGGGTATTTTTCAGTTGAGAATCTTTTTTATAACTGGAAATACAAAATTTGTGTGTTATAATTGAGTTTGTTGAGTTATATTAGAATTATATTTTGTTAATTGATTCACTTTTCTATTAAAAATAGTGTAACCCCCTGTTTCATGACGTGAAGACTGTCGAATACAATAATTTGTCCAGCTATAATCTCATGTTTCACGCCATGAATGCAGTCGAATACAACAACTGATTAGCTGGACTTTCCTGATTCATGCCTATTTTTGCTACTGTATTCATGAATATAGTAGCTTAAATTCATCTAATATAACTTATAATAATAGAAAACGTATCTACAATCTATAATATAGCAAATGGTATCTATAGATAGCCAATTAGCACTAAAAGATAGTGCTTTATGAAAATTTCTCAAATTTGGAATCTTGACCTTCTATAGCAAAGTTTAACATCTTATTTATTTTCAATAAATACTAATTAAAAAAAATTATATTCTACATACACCTTTTAATGTTTATAGCAAGATATCTAATTTTGGTTACCTTCTAACCCTATGCCACTAAATACGCTATTTAGTTACACTATTTTCTTTCTCTCTCTACCTTGATACATGCCATTCTCTTCCCCAATTCTCTAAAAACACGATGCTCAATCTCAAAATTCATCTCACCCACATCACCTACCGCATAACATAAACTACAACAGAACAAATTCACATCAAAATTACGTTTTCTAACTTGATTCTTTCTCATTTTCTATCGGAGTTCACGTTTTATTTGCCAACTTAGATGCCCAAAAATAGTAGTGTTGTGGAATATCGTGGGTTAAATAGCACACAATTACACACAAAGCAAATTGAGAAGAAAAATTTTCACACGGATTTAACGAGGTTCGGCTAAGCCTAATCCTCGGGGCAAAAGCAGAGAGAGTTTTCCACTATGAATGAGAAGAAAAGCACAATACAATCTATAGAATCCCCAACTACTACCCCTATATATAGACCCCAAAAGAACCCAAACATATATGAGAAAGGTTTTCCAATTTGACAAGGACTATAGGTTTTCCTTTCCCAAATCTATTAGGACAATGGGTTTTCCTAAACCTATAGGGACTATGGGTTTCATAAAAATACAAAGAAATAATTTAGCCACAAATAATAAATCCTCCCCTTGGCTTGAATTCTCTTTATCAACTGGAACAACATCTCTCTACCTTGCCCTCAGCCCTCTCAAGGGCTCTACCCATTGCCGCACACATCAACCAAGTCTAGGCAACGCTTAAACTTGTTAAGAGACTCAATCTCTTTAGCCATAACACTAATCCATCGATTTGGTTCTGTGCTCTGAATAGCTTCTGAGTAGCTACAACACTCAAATGAATCAACGGTCTCTGCAACTGCCAAAACATATCCCACTGGATTCGTATATCTAAGAAGATTCCCATCAACTACGTTTGCAAACTTTTGCAGTCAGTTGATCACTCTCTTTTCTCTTTCTGTTGCAATGTTATATGGTTATTGTTGCGCAGATGCATCAAAATTATCATCTTGATCAATATTTTGCACCTCCTCCACTTCCTCTACTTTAGAACTACAGGGCTGAGCTAGTGGAGATTCAACTTCAAGCTCTATGCGGTCACTGACACCACGATCTGTTTCTGCTATTGCCTTTTCTCTCTGACTGTCTAGTGAGGCAGATTCATTGAACGTTACATCCCTACTGATAATTAGCCCTAGAGTCTTTTGATCAGTACAGCACAAACTATAACTTTTCACTCCCAGCTACATGCCCTAGAAATATGCACTTCTTTTCCCTCGACACAAGTTTTTCATTCCTCACAGGAGCATAAGCAGGAAAACTATCCTTAAATTTGAATAATCAGTAGGCGAACTGGACCATACCTCTAAAGGAATTTTGAATTCAATAGCTGTGGATGGAGATCTGTTGACCAAATAACAAGTTGTATTGATTGCTTCAGCCCAAAAATCTTTGCTAACACATGACTGTGAAAGCATGCTTCCTGCCCTATCACAAAGCTTTCTATTCATACGTTCTGCAATACTGTTTCATTGTGGTGTTCCGACACAACTGCAATGTCTCACTATGCCCTCCCTACTATAGAAATTATCGAACACAAAATTGCAAAATTCCAACCCTTTGTCATTTCGAAGATGCTTAACTTTTCTTTCCGTCTGCCTCTCAACCATCGTCTTCCATTTAACAAATGTCTAAAATGCCTCATCTTTTATTTTCAAAAAATACACCCACACCATCCTTGAGTAATCATCAATCAAAGTCATAAAATACCCGGTACCACTCTTTGAGGGAACTCTATTTGGACCCTGCAAGTCAGAGTGTATATAATTTAACTTGTGTCTGGTCTTGTGCGCGACCTTCTTGATGAACTTTACCCTTGTCTGTTTACCAAATACACAATGCTCACAAAAATTCAAATTTTGATTTTTGTACCCATTCAGCAAATTCTTCTTACTCAACAAAGACAATCCATTATCACTCATATGGCCAAGTCGCAAGTGCCACAATTAAGACTAATTCAGATCATTTTTCCTAGAAGCTACAGCAGCTTCCCCTTCAAGTACACTAGCGTGAAGATGATATAATTTAGAATGTAGTTTATCCTTCATGATTACCATGCAACATTTACACACTTTAAGTATTCCATTCTCGAAGTGTAATTTATACCGTTGATCATCCAAAGTCGAAAGAGAAATCAAATTTCTCTTTATCCGAGGAACTTGCCAAGACTCAATGTTTCTGATAATTTCGTTGAACATTCTCAATTTGATGTTACCAACCCCCTCTACTGGTAATAGATTATCATCGCCCATATAGAAAGTCTCACTCATTTATTTGTAAGTTGCAAACCAATTCTTGTGTGGACACATGTGGAAAGTAGCACCAGAATCAAGAACCCAAGAATTTTGTCCATGACTAGAACTCACATCACAAACTTCCCCTACATAGTCACTATTATCATAATTATTGACAGTGTCAACAATATTTGCCGAATTATCTATTTTCTGCTTTCCTCTTTTCTCCTTCAGCTTAGGACAATCTCTCTTGTAGTGACATTGCTCCCCGTACTCATAACAGTGTTGCTTCCTTGCTCTAGACTTTCATCTTGCGGTTGACTTTTTCTTGTTAAAGTCCTTTTGTTATGTTCTTCCTCTAATCATAAGACCCTCGCCCTCAATTCTACTATCTGGAATTAACTCTTTAGATTTTAGTGCATTACTAACATCTTCTAGTGAAATGTTGTCTTTCTCGTATAGCAATGTATCGGCAAAAGTATCATAAGACTATGGTAAAGAACATAACACAATCAAGGCTTGATCATCACTCTCAATTTTGATATCCACATTCTTCAGGTTCATTATAATTGAATTAAACTCATCAAGGTGAGTTTTAACAGGTGTACCTTCGTTCATACGGAGATTGTATAACCTCTTTTTTAGGTAAAGGCGGTTTATCAGCGATTTCTTAGAATACAGATCTTCCAGCTTCTTCCATGTTGTTGCTACAGAAGTTTCTTCAGCAATTTCCCGAAGAACGCTATCTGTAACGCTCATGAAGATCGCACTCAAAGCCCTCTCCTTAAGGTCTTCCTTCTTTGTCACTGTCATGTCTTCAGAAAATCCTCATCAATTGCTTTCCATAATTCTTGTAACACCAGGGACGATTTCATCCTAATCTTTCATAAACTGAAACTAGAACCTCTGTCAAATTTCTCTTCTTCGTACTTTGTTGAAGATGATGAAGACATCTTAACCCTATATTATATGTAGAAACTCGAACCTTGCTCTGATACCAATTGTTGCGGAATATCGTGGGTTAACTAGCACACAATCACACACAAAGCAAATTGAGAAGAAAAATTAACACAAAAATTTAATGAAGTTCGGCTAAGCTTAATCCTCGGGGCAAAAGCAGAGAGAGTTTTCTACTATAAATGAGAAGAAAAGCACAATACAATCTATAGAATCCCCAACTACAACCTCTATATATAGATCCTAAAAGGTCTCAAACATATACGAGAAAGGTTTCCCAATTTGACAAGGACTATAGGTTTTTCTTTCCCAAATCTATTAGGACAATGGGTTTTCCTAAACCTATAGGGACTATGGGTTTCCTAAAAATACGAGAAAATAATTCAAGCCATAGATAACAAGTAGTTTGTGAATTTCGCTCCATTTGTCTTTTCCTTCTTTCGGATCCAATTCAATTGTGTAACAGGAGATTTTGCTCCTTCTGCTACTCAATTTGATTATATTTTTTCATGTTGTTTGCCTTGGTGATTTGGAGTTTTTTAGATGGATGATGACGAAGAGGGAGATTTGCTTTACAAAGTTGAAGATACGATTGACTTCTGCAGTACTGCTAACCAAGGATGATGAGAGACAAGAGGGACATAAGGCTTGTAATTTTGATGTTGAATTTGTAATTTTGATGCGTGGGAACAGTAAGATTCAGGGTTTTTGCTCGACGGAGGATTCGCTGGAAATTAGGGTTTGTTCTTGAACAAAGACGACGGAGTTTGGGCCGAGCAACTTGATTTTCTGTTAATATATTTCAATGTATTTTCAACATATCACGATATATTTTCATGTATTTCATTATCTTTTTTTTCATTGTAATTCAACATATCTCGTTGTATTCCATGTATGTCATTGTATTCACTGCCCTTTTTTCATTGTATTTCAATATATCCCGCTGTATTATATGTATTTATTGTATTCACTATCTCGCTATATGTCATGAATGTATTCATATATTTTTTTAGTTAATTTAATTTGTGTATCAAGATGTATTATATAAATTATCTCAAGATTGCTATGTTTTTGGGGTATTTTTCGGTTGAGAATCTTTTTTATAACTGGAAATACAAAATTTCTGTGTTATAATTGAGTTTGTTGAGTTATATTAGGATTCTATTTTGTTAATTGATTCACTTTTCGTTTAAAAACAGTGTAACCACCTGTTTCACGCCGTGAATACAGTCGAATACAATAATTTGTCCAGCTGTAATCTTATATTTCACGCCATGAATACAGTCGAATACAACAACTGATTAGTTGGACTTTCCTGATTCACGCCTATTTTTGCTACTGTATTCATGAATAGAGTAACTTAAATATATCTAATACATCTTATAACAACATAAAACGTATCTACAATCCATAATATAGCAAATGATATCTATAGATAGCTAATTAACACTAAAAGATTGTGATTTATGAAAATTTCTACTATTCTAGTTACAACTTTGATGATCTTGCATGACAATTTCATGCGCCAAACATGACTAGTTGTTAATTGTCTTTATATATCATCAACTAAAAATAAAATCAATTGATATCTCTTTACATTGTCGGATCGTGCATTTGCACCGTCGTAAACATGCTGAAAAATAAGATGTTAGAAAAGGGAGAACATCTTGAAGAGTACACTGCCCACTTACAACATTAAATGTACAGCTCATTGCCTATGCATTATTGGTCTGCGAATTTTGGAATTTTTCATGTTATTAAATAAATTTCTTGTACACAAGAAAACATTTTACTCCTATGTGTTTTGTCCCAACTTGATATGTACTATTATTTCTTATTTAATTTCACTTATATAAGTGGCATTGCGCAATTTGATAATGACCTTCACTTACCAACTTGTTTGATTATCTTTTTCCCTGTATTAGAAAATCTACTGCAGAATAAGACAAGGACAGATGCATTTATCTGTGGTTGGCCATTATCCAGAAAAGAATATTCCCTTTTTCTATGGAACTATACTAGTGATGGACACATTTAGTCCATGATCTCAATTATATATCATTAATTTAATCAAGCAATATTATTGATATGTAATAATGACAAACTGAAGTGGATTAAAAATTTAAGAACCCACGTCATCTACAACTATTTCCCTTTCTCCATTTTGACTGTACAGTGGAAACACATGTTCCGTCATTTTAATTAATAAGGGATTCTTTAATTCAAATACTAATTATATCGAGCTTATGTTGCTAAAGTTATTTATGTGGTGATTAATAATAATATTTTTCTTATTCGATGATTTAAAATTAAGAGTTAATTGCCTATTTTTAAAAAGTATTTTATTTTTAAATAATTATATTGTTGATATATTTTAAATGCATATTGTAATGAATTAATAACGGAAGGGCCAAATATACTCTTATACTATGAGAAAAGGTTTAAATATACCCCTCGTTGTACTTTCGATCCAAATATATCTCTGCCGTAATACGATTGGTACATCATATCCCTCGTCCGTTAAGTTTGTGCAAGATGAACATACAATCCTACGTGGCACTAACATTTGATGAGGTGGATGCCACATTGGATGCCACCTCAGCGCCCCTAATCCGTTTCACCCCTCACTTCTATTATTTTTTTTTCCATCACTAAACTTTCTTCTCCTCGAAGAAAATTTTAATGATGAAAAAACAAATATAGGGGAGGGATAAAATGGGTCAGGGATACTGAGGTAGCATGTCACGTGGCATTCACCTCATCAAATATTAGCGTCACGTAGGATTGAATAACCACCTTGCACAAACTTAATGAAAGATGAGTATATTTAAATTAATAATATTACGGTAAAGTTATATTTGGACCGAAAGTATAAAAAGAGATATATTAGATATATTTGGCCCTTTTCCGAATTAATAACGATGACTTTACGTCCAATATGAAGGTGGACGAGTTCAATTTTACTACTGAATTAGGCAAGTGGAAAAATGTTACTGTATTGAAGAAAAAGTTGCGGCGTCAAATGGTTATATTGTTTTTTTATGTCTCTAAATAGTCATTGTGTTTTCATTCAGCCAACTGAATAAAAATTAATTACACTTATAATAAATGACGAAACATGGTGGGGTGGAGTTAAAAACTCTGATAAATCAAGATGGTTGTTGAACTATACCAGATAAGCCGTCCCAATACAAAAAGCTTATAAATGACTTGACTTCTTCAAGAAATGAAAATCTTTTGCAGAAATGTCTCCAATATGCAGATTATTAAAATTCACATGATTTGATTTTTAAAATCTTCCCTGAATTCTTTACACAGAAAGCACATAATTAAAATTACTCATTTACATGAACCTCCAAAGTAATTTTTTATCTCATTTCCATTAATCCTCTAGAGTAAATTTTCTAATGATTCGAACAATTATTTGAAACAAAATTACCGGGCAAAAACAAAATACATAGCCCGGTATTTCTTTTTCTACTTTATAAATACGGTTGTTATAACTTTCAAAAAAATATACATTTATGATATGCGCTAAGTAGTAACACAATTATAAGAGTACAACATATTAATTTACTTTTTCAAATTTACTTCCTTCTAAAATTTTCACTAAAATCATTAGATTAATTCATAACTATTAGGCAAATGTCCTTATTAGGCCAATGGTTCTTCAACTTGATAAACGAATCCACTTATCTGTGGTTTAAATTTCTTCTTCCATATTTCCCCTTCAATCTCCTTTTTTTGAATTTCCACAATTACCAGTCTCTCCGTTAACCAGTTAACCTCCGCTAGAAGCCTAAAATTACCATTCTGCCCCTCCACCGTCACAGTCGCGCCACTCCTCTCTGCCTCCATTCCCTCTATCTTCGCCACAGCCTCAATTTTCCCGATAATCTTCTCAGGGGACTCTGCTGATACAAACCGTTCCTTATCGACAAATCCACCATTGCCCTTAAGCAAATAGGTAAAATTAAATCCTGAAGAAAATGAAATTATATCAAATGCATTCAGGAAATTTTTTTCAATAAAATCCGAACTCGGAAATGAATCCGGGTCAAAATCCGAACCCGACCGAGACTTGAATTCAAATTCGTGATCCGGTTTCACCTCTTGGTACCCTTTTTTAAACCACGGGTCATCCTTGATATCCTCGATAGTGATCCGTGTAACCGGGTTGGTATCAAGTAACCGGGTCAACAACCGTTTCAACTCGGGCGAGGTCCATTTCGGGCACCGAAATTCACCTTTGTAAATTTTTCGGTACATGGTCATTAAATTTGTATCATTGAAAGGTAGATACCCAGCATTAAACACAAAAAGTATAATACCACACGACCATACATCCACCTTAGCACCATCATAACCTTTCTTCGCCAAAATCTCCGGGGCCACATAAGCAGGGGTCCCACAAAGTGTATGGAGCAACCCATCGGGTCGGATCTGATCCGTAACAGCACTTAACCCGAAATCAGTAACTTTTAGGTCCCAATTTTCGTCCAGTAATAAATTTTCAGGTTTCAAATCACGGTGGTAAACCCCGCGTGAGTGGCAGTATCCAACGGCGGAGATTAATTGCTGAAAATATCGACGGCTGAGATCTTCGCTAAACCGGCCTTTAGACAATTTCGCGAAAAGTTCACCGCTTTTAGCGAATTCCAGGACGAAATATATTTTAGTCTTGGTGGCGAGAATTTCGTACAGGCGCACGATATGCGGGTGACGCAACCGGCGCATGATCGATATTTCTCGTTTAACGTGAGCCGTCAGACCACCTTTGAGGATTTTCTGTTTGCTGACAACCTTAATCGCAACGCTTTGTCCTGTATTGTTGTCTCTGGCATGATACACTTTGCCAAACGCGCCACAACCCAGGAGTTCTCCCAGCTCATATTTGTCGAAAAGGTTTGAATTCACCAACTCCGCCGGAGTTAATTCACCGCCAGCGGCGGCGACGTCGGAGAGTGACGGATATGAACTGTCATCTAAGATCTCTGGCATACCTATAACCAAAGATCAGAAAAATAGTAACCTTTTTTTGAATTTTCTCTACCCTTTGCATTAAAACACCGAGCAAATTAAATTTGCTCGATGATCGGAAAATGAAGAATCTAAGGGAAAATGTAAAAAAATGGTACCCCTTCTTGGTCAATTAATCCCAGAAATAAAATATCATTGAGTAATTGACAGAAAAATGTAATCTTTGAAGAATGAGAAATGGGGAAATTGCTAAAAATATACAGAATGGCTATGCTATTTATGGAGTTATAGCAAATGGGCAAAACAAAGTAGATAAATTTGATTTTTGTTGAAGCAAAATCTTGGAGAGAGAGAGAGAGAGGGAGTGAAGATTCTAATGAAGAACTGCTGATGCACTTCCGACAGGTATTTATGGTTGAAGGAAAAAGTGACGGTCTCTCCTTGAAAGAGAAAGATGATCCATACGACGACGTACACAAGTTTCTTCACTTTCTTTTTCTTTTTCGTTTTCTTTTTTCTTTGTGAGACTAGACCAGAGTTTACTCAGATTAATTAAACATAATATGAAAAGATAACAGCCAAACAAATCAATTATAATTGCTGATCACATTAATCATGAGGACCACCACTAATCTACATTATGTACAAACTTGTAATGTTTTCAAAGGTACAAAAGTTCGAGAAGGTTTTCTAGATTCTCAATCAAACAACTTAAATTCTTAAGTAAGTAAATTTAATTTCCTCAATACGAAAACAATTTATAATTTATGTTACACAAGATGACATCATTTGATAAATAGATTCCGATAAAATAAGGTTATTTGTGCCGAAATCATTAGGTCCCATATTAATTAAAGAATTATGATCACGCCCAATGTATATCCTCTAAACAGGATTCTGCGGACGTTGCAAATAAAACCCAAGTATTAGCCCAGGGTCGAATTCACAGAGAGTCAACCTAACAACTGCTATCTTTAAACTCACTCACTTCTCAGAACCAGCT
>MU757474.1:2102-70220 GCA_026770625.1 Nicotiana glauca | reverse complement strand
GCGATCGCGCATTACTTCGCGCATTTTTCTGAGCATTCTGCCTCAGATGCGCGAAGTTCATTTCGCGCAAGTTTTCGCGCATTTGACACCTGACGAGTACAATGATCATAACTTTCTGTATACACCTCCAAATGACGAACGGTTTGTTGCGTTGGCAACTAGACTCAAAGGGATTTAATTTGATAGGTTGATCCTCACACAACTCCTTATATAACTGGAGATATGATCGTTCAAAGTGACGTCTTGTGCGCACTCATTTACAAATTTCGTCAAATATGAAATTTTCCAACTTGGCTTAGACTTAGGCCTCTCCTTAGACCCCAAATCACTTAGAATACGACTTATACACTTATTACCATATCTAATTGATATCCATAATATCATAAATCCTTATTTGCACACGAGATAAAATAATTAAGCCTACATTTGCACGACGAAATCTTAAATTACTCGAAAAAAATTTCCGGGGCCTTACAAGGAAGGCCCTTCCATACAAGCTGTAAGTAGAGGAGCACGCCTCAACAACTGGATCGTCAGAACCATCAGATCCAGGCGTGCCTCGGGGTTGCAAGGTTGAACAAGCACCATGCACTATTTTATTTTACTAGTTTACTTTCCTTTCACATTTTTGTTTTTGCAAGAAAGAGCTCCAATGTTCAAAACTTTTATGGAATTTATCAAAAGCACTTCAGTTTTCTAATAAATCTTACTCTTATTATTTTCTCTCATTACTTTACTTATAAAACATTACTATTACTTATCTTGATGAAAAGATGACTGTGAAATGCAACGAGACAACGCAACAAATGAACATAAATTCAGAGGAAGATGATATATTAGAAGAGATTGTTAAGGAAGTCAAGAATTTCGAAAATAGGCCCAAGTCCAACTTGGACCAGACTGAGATTGTTAAGTTGGGAGATGCAGAAAATGTCAAAGAAACACGGATCAGCATTCATTTGTCACTGTCAAAAAAGAAAGAATATACAGAGTTTCTAAGAGAGTATGAGGATATATTTGCCTGGTCGTACGACGACATGACTGGTCTAAGCACATCCATTGTGGCTCACAAATTATCGACTGATCCGACCTGTCCACCAGTAAAATGGAAGCTCAAAAAATTCAAGCCAGATATGAGTTTGAAAATCAAGCAAGAGGTTACTAAGCAGGTCAAAGCTAAGGTTCTCAGGGTAGTGGAGTATCCAACGTGGTTAGCCAACATCGTGTCAGTGCCGAAGAAGGATGGGAAGGTTAATGTCTGTGTCAAATACCAGGATCTCAATCGGGCCAGTCCAAAAGGCGACTTCCCCTTACCGAATATACACATCTTGATTGAAAACTACGCCAAGCATAAGATGCAGTCATTTGTTAATTGTTTTGCTGGGTACCATTAGATATGGATGGATGAAGAAGATACTGAGAAAATAGCTTTCATTATGCCGTGGGGGATGTATTGCTACAAGATGATGTCGTTTGGGTTAAAGAATGCAAGGGCAACCTACATTAGGGACATGACAACCATTTTCAATGACATAATACATAAGGAGATCGAATTGTATGTAGACGACGTCATCATCAAGGCCAATAAAGCCGCTGATCACATGGAAGATTTGAGGAAATTCTTTAATAGACTGAGAAGGTACAACTTGAAGCTGAATCCCGCGAAATGTGCATTCGGGGTTCCAACTGAAAAATTGCCTGGGTTCATTATGAGTCAACGTGTGATAGAATTGGATCCATCAAAGGTTAAAGCTATTCAAGAATTGCCACCGCCAAAGAACAAGAAAGAAGTAATGAGTTTCTTGGGGAGACTTAACTAAATCAGTCGGTTCATAGCACAATCTACTGTCATCTGTGAGCCAATCTTTAAGATATTGAAATAGGACACCGCTACCAAATGGACCGATGACTGCCAAACGACCTTCAACAGAATCAAGGAGTACTTGTCAACACCGCTAGTTTTGGTCCCGCACGAGCTAGGTAAACCCCTAATACTCTACCTTGCAATATTGGACGGAGCATTCGAATGTGTTCTGCGGAAACATGATGAAATAGGGAGGAAGGAGTAGGTCATCTATTATCTCAGTAAGAAGTTCACCCCATACGAGGCCCGGTATTCTCTGTTGGAACGCACCCGTTGTGCCCTGACTTGGGTAACTCAGAAGCTGAGGCACTATTTATGTTCTTATACTACGTATCTCATATCAAGGATGGATCATTTGAATTATATCATCTAGAAGCCCATGCCCACTGGCAGGCTAGCCAAGTGGTAAATCCTGTTGAGTGAATTTGACATTGTCTATGTGACTCAGAAGGCAATAAAAGGACAAACACTAGTAGATCTTCTTGTGGAAAAATCCTGTGGACGGAGAATACGAACCCCTGAAGACGTATTTTCCTGACGAGGAGGTATAATTTTTAGGAGAAGACATTGCAAAATCCTATGATGGTTTAAGGATGTTTTTCAATGGAGCAGTAAATTTCAAAGGAGTTGGCATAAGAGCAGTCCTAGTGTCAGAAACCGGCCAGCATTATCCGGTATCCGCCAAGCTCAGGTTCCCCTGCACTAACTATATGGCTGAGTACGAAGCCTACATCTTACGGCTCAAGATGGACAATGACATGAACATCTAAGAGTTGCTAGTAATTGGAGATTCAGACTTACTTATACATCAGGTTCGAGAAGAATGGGCAACCAAGAACTCCAAGACACTCACATACCTGCATCATGTACAGCAGTTGAGGAAGAGGTTCACAAAGATGGAATTCCAACATGTTCCCAGAATCCAGAACGAGTTCGCCGATGCATTAGCCACCCTATCATCTATAATACAGCATCTAGATATAAACTTCATCGATCCCATTCCCGTGAAGATCTATAATCAACCAACTTATTGCGCTTATGTCGAATAAGAAGAAGACAAAAAGCCTTCGTTTCATGATATCAAGGAATATTTGGCAAAAGGAGAATACCCAGAGCTTGCAAATACTACTCAGAAGCGCAAGCTTTGAATATTGTCCAATAATTTCTTTCACAACGGAGGAATCCTATATAGGAGGACTCCAGATTTGGGATTACTAAGGTGGGTCGACACGAAGGAAGCATCTAAACTATTAGAGGAAATTCATGCCGGGACCTGTGGTCCACATATAAATGGTTTTATCTTACCCAAGAAGATACTCCGGGCAGGTTATTTTTTGATGACTATGGAGACGGACTGCATCCAGTATGTCCGAAAATGCCACCGCTCTCAAGTACATGCACACATGATAAAAGTGCCACCAAATGAGCTTAATGCAACATGCTCGCCATGGCCGTTTGCTGCATGGGGAATGGATGTTATCGGACCAATCGAACTTACCGCATCAAACGTGCACAAGTTTATCCAAGTAGAAATTCACTATTTCACCAAGTAGGTTGAAGTAGCATCTTACAGAGCAGTGACAGACAGTCCTGACAGACTTTGTCCGCGACCGTATCGTTTGTCGATTCAAAATTCCAGAGTCAATCATTGTTGATAACGGCTCCAACTTCAACAGTGATTTGATGAAATCCATGTGTGAAACCTTCAAGATCAAATACAAGAATTCTACAGCCAATGGACCTCAGATGAATGGAGCCGTAGAAGCCTCCAACAAGAATATCAAGAAGATACTGAGGAAAATGATAGAGAAGCATAAAAAGTGGCATGAGAAGTTATCATTTGCTTTATTGGGGTACCGCACCACAATCCTCACATCAACCGGGGAAACTCCTTACATGTTGGTTTATTGTACTGAGGCGGTCATTCCCGCCGAGGTAGAAATTCCCTCCCTAAGGATCATACAGGAAGCAGAACACAAAGATGCAGAGTGGGTAAAAACTCGTTACGAGTAGTTGGCTCTTATATATGGAAAGAGAATGTATGCAATTTTCCATGGTCAGCTTTATCAGAACAGAATGTCCAGAGCTTTCAACAAGAGAGTCAAACCAAGACGGTTCACACCGGGGCAGCTGCTATTAAAGAAGATTTTTCCACATCAAGATGAAGCCAAAGGGATGTTCTCTACCAACTGGCAAGGCCCATAAATGGTTCATCAGGTTCTAACAGGAGGAGCCCTTATACTCGTAGAAATGGACAAAAAAAGTTTGGCCAAAACAAATCAACTCAAATGCAGTCAAGCGATCCTATGTGCAATCATTTATGATTTCCTTATGTAATTTGAACTACGTCTGACCTGATTCCCATTAAAGAGGGGTTGCGTAGGTAACCTTATGGGTTCGGTCACAATACAATAAAATTTTCATTTCCCCTACAATTGGAAATTGGGGAAAAATTTTTAGGAGGACCCTCAAAATTCAAAAGTAATTTCAGCCGATTATCGCAAGCAGTCGTCAAAAGTGTCGATCAAGCAAACTGGGGTAGAAAATTGGGGCAGAACCTCAAAATTCTGAAGCAAGAGTGGTTGCAGTGTCTTGGACCGCGTTTCAGTCGTTGGTTCATCTAAAGAAAACTAATCTTAATTATGTATTTATGCTATATTTCTACTAAATCATGTATGTCTGTCACCAAAATTGGTCTGTTTAGCAACGCTACCCTAGGGATACCCATAGTATCACAAAATCAGAGTCGAGCAGGTCAAGCGAAGTGAGCAGGGACATGGAACTAACATTTCCCCTTTACAAAACTCATGATTTTCCTTTAGATGGAGGCACCCAAGTTCCAAATTTATGTATTATATACTCATACTGTTTAGGAATACAACTCTCGGAATTATCGCTTCACAACCGCTATCCGCATACAATATCCCCAGCAGCCGTAATATCACAACTAGCTACCAGCTATCAGCTAAGATTTTTTTATCACTATTCACCATTATCTCTAGCATAAGGCTACTATTCTGCCTTTCGAGGTTAAGCGCTGCCTCCATCTACATTTCATGCATTGCATAAGGCTACTATTTTTCCTTGCGAGGTTAAGCTCTACCTCCATCTGCATTTCCTGTATTGCATAAGGCTACTATTCTGCCTTCTGAGGTTAAGCTCTACCTCCATCTACATTCTTGCATTGCATAAGGCTACTATTATACCATCCGAGACTAAGCTCTGTCTCCATTTACATTTCCTACATTGCATAAGGCTACTATTCTGCCTTCCAAGACTAAGCTCTGTCTCCATCTACATTTCCTGCATCACATAAGGCTACTATTCTGCCTTCAGAGACTAAGCTCTGTCTCCATCTGCATCGGCTGAAAGATCGCCATTTTACTTACATTTTTTGCATGGCTGAAATATCGCCACTTCATTTAAATCCTGCATCGGCTGATACATTGCCGTTTTACTTACATTTTTTGCATGACTAAAAAATTGCTACTTTATTTAAATCCTGCATCAGTTGAAAGATCATCGTTTTACTTACATTTTTGCACGGCTGAAACATCTCCACTTCATTCAAATCCTGCATTGGCTAAAATATCACCACCTTTATTTATCTATTGCATCGGCTGGAATATCGCCACTTTATTTACGCTCTCATGGGCTGAAAGATTGCCACCTTTTGCATTTCATGGGCTGAAAGGTTGTCAAATTGTCCAAGGGTGTCATTGTTCGGAGGCACCATCTTCACAGCCTGAGAATGTCATTCCATGTCATGAGGACTCCTTTATCTCATGAATATCATTATTCAAAGGCATTATTGCTTAGAGGCATCATTCTCGTAGCCCAAAAGCATCATATCATAGCTTGCAAATCCTTTATTATATGCTTCACGGCCCAGGACATCATGGTCTGAGGACGTCATCCTAACCGTCCCAAAGACAACATTTATTGGTTTGATGGGAAATTGCATCACGTTTAACTTTATGCACAATATATGCACGTATTGTTTGTTTACAGGTAAACCAGCAAGCAACGGCCATCTCGGCAAAAGCGATCCCACTCAAGTTCCCGCAACCCTACTAGACTCGCTCGGCATACTCCGCCAACGAATCCCGAACTACATATGGCATGATTTATATAAGACCACATATATGTACACAGCTCAGGAACCAGAGCACGGTCAATCATTTCAAAACATTCTGTTCGATCAAAATTGCCATCATATCTTTACCCGACAACTCTTCCATCCTTCCCTAGTAAAGACGGGCAGCTGTTGATACCCAATTTTTCTCCGTCTATTTTTTACATGCAAAATACTTTCAAATACTATATATATGCATATATAAGTATGCCTAAGTTTTTAGTATTTTTTCCAATTTTTAAAAGATTTTGTAAATCAATATATTGTCCATTTTAGTAGTATAAAAACCAATAATTATTCCCAAATTATCATCTTAGTGGATAACTTATTTTATTCTCGTATTTGTAACAAAAAATAGCTAAGGTAATTTTTATACATTTCTTACAAATTATTTAGTATTGTAAAAGATAAATTTCATGTAATTGCAGTTTTAGCCTATTTTAAGAACTAATAGCATTTTATAATTATAAAATTGGTTACACTATTTTAAAATTAATATATTATTAAGTGACTCAGTACCTTTAATTGTTTTTGAAGTCATTTTTACTATTTTTATAAAATAAAAAGGAAACAATTGCTATTTAAACTCTAGCCTCATTTGCATTTCAATTATAGCCAAATTGATCCCCTAATCAACCCAATTTCGGACCAGCCCAAACCCTAAAAAATAACCCAACCGCTAACCCGTTAATACAACCCGCCTGGTCATTCTTTAATCTAGGCTGTTGATCAATTTGATCAACGGCCACGATTGACCCTTACCTTTTTTAATCCCTCAAACCCCATAACCCTAACTCATTTCCTCCAGAGACGCCGCCTTGAAACCCCTTCATCTCTCAAACTCTCTCGAATGTTCTTGTAACCGAAATCACCTTCTACCATTTTCAACCTCTAACTCACCGGAATTCAAGGCCTTACAGGCCATAAATGGCCTATACTCACCCCCTGCGCTCTTGAACGCTTGGTGTTTGAAGTTTCGAGGTTTGACCTCGATGGTGTCTGTTCAGATCTTCTCTGATTCAAGGTTCTATGGCTTCTCCAGCTTAGCTCCGGCATATTCAAAGCATTTCGAGCCTGGTTCTGACTCATTCGACTTAGTTCGGACCATTTCCAAGCCTTTCTCACTTTAGGGTTCTTCTGAAACCCTAGCTACTCGAGGTTTTCTCTGATTTTTCTTAGATTTGTTATATATCTTTGCACTACTGGAGTTTTTTTAAACGTTTTCCACAATTTTTCTTTCAAAATTATCCTTTAACGCCTCTTCTCTTCGATTAGGGTTTTCTAAAAACTCAAAATGTTTTCTCTGACTGTTCTTTTCCTTTTTCTTTGTGTATATTTGTCACGCATGTATTTCTACTGCTTTCTTATGTTTTGCTACTATATATGTTATTTTGTGCCTTTTCTTTCTATTTATATTTCTACATCATGCTTACATGTTCATCCTACTTCTTTTCCTATATGTCTTGTTAATATACTTTTTTGGTATTTTGTGTTCTCCTACTATTTGTATCTCCTACTGAGTTCTTAAGTTCTTTGCTTGCCTTTTTACTGGACCTTTTTTGAGTTCTTTCTAAACATGTTTCGTCTACTGTTTTCTTAAGTGTTATACTACCTCTTCTCTCTTCTGGACTAGTTTAAATCCCAGGTTTTCTTAAACATGTTCATTCTACCCCCACTATGTTCCAAATTACTTTCTTCACTTTGTTGTTTCAAACTTGCTATTGTATATGTTTTTTTTCTCATAAGTCTCTGAAAGAGACCTCTGAGCCTGCTTCAATTATTTTTCTCCTCGTCCCTAGAATTTGGGGGTTTTGAGAGGTTGATCTGGTGTTTGGACTAGGGTTCTATTTTGGAACCCTCGACTCTTTTAGACTCATTTTGAGTCTATGTGCTAACTTGAACTTCTGTGTTTACAACTCAGAACTTTTTCTATGCTAGACTCTTCTACTAATTGGTATGACAATGCTTCGTGCTTGAGCATGACTGTATGTGTTTATATGTGTGATGAATCCTTTCTTCGAAAAAGGTTTTCAACTTTTGATTGATTCAGAATCCTCTTTTAATTTAATTGATTAGTACTAATTTTCCTTAAGTCGAGATTTTTCCCATCTTCCTGACCTGGTTTATTCGCATGAAATCTTCAATTGTTGATTTCATTGACTGTTGATTGATTGCATTTCCTTATTGTGCACAAACAGTGTGCTATCAAACTTTTTCCTTAAATAAATCCTTGTATGTTTGATCAACTTCTTGCCTTAATTATTTTACCCATTTGGAATCATAATTCATTAATCAAAGGGAAACCTTTTGTAATTGATTTTTCAAATTATTCTCCTACCTATTTATGCTTGCTTTCTACACTATAAATACATGACCTTCTTTAACACATTATATACAGTTAATGCGACCAAATTTCAATCACACACTCTTAATTCAACACTTTTACACTACTCAATCTCATAGTTCTCTTCTAAAATCATAGTGTTCTGATTGCTTGCTTGCACTTTGGCTCCACAAGATTACTGCTTTTCTTTTGTTTCCCTGAAACTGGTATGTTCTAGTTTGATTTTCAGCCACATCCCAATGTGTTTACTTTACAGCTTCTACACCCCTGTTTGCTTTACTGCCTATGTTTAATGTTAATTACAATATCAATTCCTTTGTATGTGTTTCTACTGTGAATCCCTACACCCATGTATGTTTTACTACCTGTGTTAAATGTTAATTAGCATGTCAACTTCTTTGCATATGTTTTTACTGTGAATCCCTGCAACCATGTCCCCTTCTATGTATTTGAGTTGAAGTTCAGAACATGGCAACATCCAAATTGTTGCTCATTTTTGGACTTGATCCCTTAGTGGATCCTAACTCCCAAACAATGTGGTTAACAGGTGTGCCAGCACTTCTAATTGCTAGGTATGACTACCAACCTATCCTTGCTTTTATCCCAGAATCCCTTCTCTGCACTTACACGCATTCCTAGTTTCTAAGTTCTGCCCCCCCCTCCTGTGAACCTTTCATTGGGACCTTGAGCTCCCTCTGAACTTGGACACTTGAGGGCTGTCTCTTCCACACTGTACTATGACTCAATCTTGTATTTGGGTGTAAGCACTGCCCAGAGTCCATGAGGCTCTTGGGAACTCTAACACACCCAAATGAGAAAGGCTTTGGATTTTCGTCTTTGGAGTTGGTTTGTTTAATGCTTCATGAAGGAAACCTGAATTAGGCTCTCCTTGGTTGTAAAATTTTTTAGTTTCTCTGATGTAATTGTACCTTCTCTTATTCATTCTGGTCTATAATAACTTATAATAACTATTGGGGTTTTTAGTGAAAAGGGGAGGGTAAATCATGCATGCAAAAAGGGGTAGATATCATGTTCATAGGTGATTATTACACTTCTGCACTTATATCCTGCTTCCAACTTTTGTTTTTGTATTGCATATAGATACCATGTCTATAGGTTATGCATTTCATAGAGAAACCATGTCTATACGTTATGCGTTTCATATATTAACCATGTCTATAGGTTCTGCATTTCATATAGAAACCATGTCTACAAGTTCTGCATTTCTACATTATATAGAGACCATGTCTATAAATCATCTCTGAAATGCTGCATATCATATAGATGATATGCCTATAGGACGTCCTGATTTTTGCATCTGCATCTATTACTAGGCAAACCCGTTTATAGGTTTAAATAACTAATAGCATTTAGATATCATGACAATAAGACTTCTGCACTCTATTTCGCTTGTAAAAATGTTTTCAAATCAATAGCACCTAGAAAGCATGCCTATAGGAGCTATCAACTAAACTCTGAATCGCCCATTCGCTTATAAGTCTAAAATCAGTAGTAACAACAATGACTGTGGAATTTATACTCCTGTAATTGACAGTTTCTTTTCTTAAATCAGCATACTTCTTTTCTGAACTAATAGAGATCATGCCTATAGGTTTCGTTTAACACTTAGGCAAGCCATAGGATAACTTATAAATTGAATTTGATTCTTATTAACTACAACAAGCAGGCAAGGCTGATTCGGGCTTCTTATCTGAAATATGTAATAGATCAGTCTGCCACATATTTTAAATTTAAATAGACACAAATCAGTACGTGTAAAGACTTGCTAAACTATATGCTTCTCTTTGTTTTTGAGGAGGTTTGTTTGAGCCTTTCTATCTATTATGTGCCTCTCCCCTATATTTGTTACGTTTGTGTTTTGATTGTCACCTTAGAATTTTGTCCTTTGAAACTATAAAACCTCACATCCCTTTCATTTAGGATTAGTAGTCCCCAAATACCTCCGGGGTTGATAGGATTGAGGCGGATAGTAGCATGCAATAAGAAAACGAGACCATTCCACGTTAATACCTTAATAGGGTGGGAAATGGTAGATATTAATATGATGACCACGCGATAACTCCACGTGTATAAATGGTTATCGAGTGTTGTGTGGGGTGATCCATATTATTCATAAACCTAGGACCCCCTTCCCCATTACTTGTTTATTTTTAGAGTTTTAAAAACTGCTCAATTTTCAGCTTCTTTAATTTCTTTACTTTGATTTCTTGCAGCAATTATGTGAAAACCCCTTCCATTTAGTTGTTTATTCTCAAAACATCAAAATTGCTTTCTTCCCAAACTTCAGCTTCTTTAACTTAGTTGCTTGCAACCATTATGTGAAAACCTCCTTGTATTCGTAATTCTTGCTTGTCTACTTGTTGTTTGAACTTAATGTCACAATTATAGCATGGCTGGGAACCACACTAGTGGATCTCGAAGGGTGCCTAACACCTTCCCCTCGAGATAATTTCAAGCCCTTACCCATTCTTTTGTTTTCTAAATCAAAATTCTTCTTAGTGTCCTAATGCACTTATTAGTCATTAGGTGGCGACTCTTCAATTCCAACCCAATTCCCAAAAGGAAACAAGTTGTCTACCCAAATGTCTTAAACCCAATTTCGCGAGAAAAAGGGGGCTTCGACAAATTTCCCTTTGGCTTCATCTTGATGCGGGAAAATTTTCTTTAACACCAGTTGCCCCATGTGAACTATCTCGGCTTGACTCTCTTGTTGAAGGCTCTGGACATTCTGTTCTGATAAAGCTGATCGTGGCAAATTGCATTCATTCTTTTTCCATCTATAAGAGCTAGTTACTCGTAACGACTCTTCACCCATTCTCCATCATCGAGCTCAGCTTCATGTATGATCCTTAAGGGAGGAATTTCTACTTCAGCGGGAATAACGGCTTCTGTACAGTAGACTAGTATACAGGGGGTAGCCCCAGTTGATGTGCGAACTGTGGTGCGATATCCTAACAGAGAAAATGATAGCTTTTCGTGCCATTGCTTATGCTTCTCTATCATTTTCCTTAATATCTTCTTGATGTTCTTGTTGGCAGCTTTTACAGCTCTGTTCATCTAAGGCCTGTAGGCTGTGGAATTCTTGTGTTTGATCTTGAAGGTTTCACACATGGATTTCATTAGTCACTGTTGAGGTTGGAGCCATTATTAATAATGATTAAATCTAGTGAAATAGTCGATTTCCACTAGGATAAATCTGTGCTCGTTGGAAGCGGCCGACTCGATCGGTCCAATAACATCCATTCCCCAAGCGGCGAATGGCCATGGTGAGCTTGTTACATTAAGCTCGTTTGGAGGTACCTTTATCATGTCTGCATGTATCTAACAACGAAGGAACTTTCGGACATACTGGATGCAGTCTGTCTCCAAAGACATCTAAATGTAACAAGCTCGAAGGATCTTCTTGGCTAAGACAAAATCATTCATATGTGGACCACAGGTCCCGGCATGGATTTCTTCTAGCAGCTTGGATGCTTCCTCTGTACACACCTTAATAATCCCAAATCAGGAGTCCTCCTATATAGGATTCCTCTGCTGTGAAAGAAATTGTTGGACAACCTTCGAAGTGTGCGCTTTTGAGTGGTGTTTGCAAGTTCTGGGTATTCTCCTTTTGCCAAATATTCCTTGATGTCATGAAACCAAGGTTTTCCATCTGCTTCTTCTTTGACATGAGCACAGTAAGCTGGCTGATCATATATCTTTACCAGAATATGATCAATGAAGTTCGTATCTGGATGTTATACCATGGATAATAGGGTAGCCAATGCATCGGCAAACTCATTCTGGACTCTAGGAACATGCTGGAACTTTGTCTTTGTGAACCTCTTTCTCAACTCTTATGCATGGTGCAGATAAGGGAGTATCTTGGAATTCTTGGTCGGCCATTCTCCTCGTACCTGATGTATGAGTAGGTTTGAGTCCCCAATTACTAGCAACTCTTGGATGTTCATGCCAATGGCCATCTTGAGTCTTAATATGCAGGCTTCGTATTCGGCCATGTTGTTGGTGCACGGGAACCTGAGTTTGGCAGACACCGAATAATGCTGACCGGTTTCTGACACTAGGACTGCTCCTATGCCAACTCCTTTAAAATTTGCTGCTCCATAGAAAAACATTCTCCAACCATCATAGGATTCTGCAATGTCTTCTCCTATGAATGACACCTCTTACGTCTTTAGGGGTTCATATTCTCCGTCCACGAGATTCTCAGCAAGGTGATTTTCCAATGCCTGTCCATTGATCATTTTTTTGAGTTACGTAGACAATGTCGAACTCACTCAACAGGATTTGCCACTTGGCTAGCTTGCCAGTGGGCATGGGATTCTGAAAGATTTACTTTAAAGGATCCATCTTTGATATGAGATACATAGTATAGGCACAGAAGTAGTGCCTTAGATTTTGGGCCACCCAAGTTAGAGCACAATAGATGCGTTCTAACAGAGAATATCGGGCTTCGTACGAAGTGAATTTCTTGCTAAGATAATAGATGGCCTATTCTTTCTTTCCTATTTCATCATGCTACTCAGGACGCATCCGAAGGAACCATCTAACACTACGATGTAGAGTAACAGAGGTCTACCTGGTTTAGGCGGGACCAAGACTGGTGGTGTTGACAAGTATTCCTTGATCCTGTCCAAAGGTTTCTGGCATTCATAGGTCCACTTGGTCGTGACATTCTTTTTCAACATCTTGAAGATTGGCTCACAGATAACTGTGGATTGTGCTATGAACCGGCTGATATAGTTATGTCTCCCCAAGAAACTCATTATGTCCTTCTTATTCCTTGGCGGTGGCAATTCTTAAATGTCTTTGATCTTCGATGGATCCAGTTCTATTCCCCGACGACTCAGAATAAACCCAAGCAATTTTCTAGCTGGAACCCCGAATGCACATTTTGAGGGATTTAGTTTCAGGTTGTACCCTCTCAGTCTATTGAAGAACTTCCTCAAATCTTCCATGTGATTAGTGGCTTTCTTGGACTTAATGATGACATCATCTACATATACTTCGATCTCCTTATGTATCATATGATGGAAAATGGTAGTCATGTCCCTTATGTAGGTGGCCCCTACATTCTTTAACCCGAATGGCATCATCTTATAGTAGTACATCCCCCATGGCATAATGAAAGTCGTTTTCTCAGCATCTTCTTTATCCATCCAGATCTGATGATACCCCGCGAAATAATCTATAAATGATTGCAACTCGTGCTTGGCGCAATTGTAGATCATGATATGTATGTTTGGTAAAGGAAAGTCATCTTTCAGACTGCCCCGATTGAGATCCAGATAGTCGACACAGACTCTGGCCTTCCCACCCTTCTTTGGTACAGGCATGATATTGGCTAACCATGTTGGGTATTCTACTACCCTGTGAACTTTAGCTTTGACTTGCTTAGTGACTTATTCCTTCATTTTCAAACTCATATCTGGCTTGAACTTAATGAGTTTCTGCTTTACCGGTAGACATGTCAGATCAGTTGGTAGTTTGTGAGCCACAATAGATACGCTCAAGCCAGTCATGTCGTCATACGACCAGGTGAATATGTCCTCATATTCTTTTAGAAATTCTGTGTATTCCTTCTTTTCTGATGGAAATAAGTAAACGTTGATTCGTGTTTCTTTGACATTCTCTTCATTCCCCAGATTAACAATTTCCGTCTCGTCCAGATTGGTCTTAGGCCGATTTTCAAAGTTCTCAACTTCCTTAACAATCTCTTCCGTTATGTCATCTTCTTCTGAATCTATGTCTATTTGTTGTGTTGTCTCATTGCATGTCACAGTCATTGATTCATCAAGATAAGTAATAATAATGCTATATAAATAAGGTAATGAGAGAAAATAATAAGAGTAAGATTTATAATGAAACCGAAATGCTTTAATAAATTCCATAACTGTTTTGAACATTTGAAGATCTTATTGTGAAAATTTAAAATTCGAAAGGAAAGTCAACTAGTAAAAATAAAGGCAGCACATGATGCTTTGTTCAGCCTTGCTATCCTGAGGCTCACTGGGCTTTGGTGATTCTGATGGTCCAGTTATTGAGGCATGCTCCTCTACTTACAGCCTGTATGGAATGGCCTTACTCCCCCTCCTCCTAAAAAATGACACAACAATCCATATCATCATTTTCTCAGAAAAATTTCTCACTACTGCCAATGCTTCCTCTTCTTTTGACCTATAGATAACATCGGCCAGTTAGAAAGTCTGTTCCAAGCATGGTATTAGTTGCTCTAGCGGGTAGTAAGGACCACGCCATCGTGGCGACCAGTCATTGAATTCTTTCCAAGTATACTCATATCCCAATCCGAATGTGGTGCCATGTTTCTTGATCTTGATAGGCTTAGCGATTCCTTGGAGGTTCTGGCCAAGTCCCTTGCCTGGTTCATATCCACTCAAGTTTAATATGCTTTCAATTTTGTTGTCCCATCATTTATCCTTGTCAACAGCGTTGACTCGCTCGATGTGGTGATAGGTCTCCCTGCCTATCTTTCTTCGACCTCCGATTGTTGGGATGGTCTGGCGACTGTATATGGGATTGCTACCGTCGCCGTGAATAATCACCTCTTGGTGGTTCCATTCAAACTTCACTGCCTGATGCAATGTTGATACTACGGTCCCAGTGGCATGGATCCATGGTCGTCCCAACAACAAATTATAAGATGCCAGCACATCTATTACTTGGAAATCGACATCGAACCAAGTAGGACCCATTTGCAAACACATGCTAATTTCCCCAATGATGGACCTTTGAGAATCATAAAAAGCTTTAACGTTGATGGCCCCGTCCTTGATCTCATGAAGCCCTTTTCCAAATGTCATGAGTGTTACCAATTGACAAATGCTGAGACTGGACCCTCCATCAATCAGGATTCTGGTGATAAAGTAATATTCACATTGCACGGTGATGTACAATTCCTTGTTGTGACTCAACCCCTCTAGTGGCAGCTCATCTTCATGAAAAGTGATCTTTTGACTCTCCAATACTTGCCCTACCATGCTTGTCATTTCTCTTCCAATGATGTTTCTTAGAACATATGCCTCACTCAGCACCTTTACCAAGGCATTTTTGTGTGCATCGGAACTTTGTAGCAAAGATAGGATAGAAATCTGTGCTGGTGCCTTGTTCAGCTGGTCAATGACCAAGTATTCTTTAGCTTGTACCTTTCTCCAGAGATTGTTGGGCTCGATTTCAGTAATGGTTGGCCGACCAGAGGCCTGCTTACTCAACTCAGATAAATGCTCCAGAGTATAAACCCTACCGGTTCTTCTCAGACCTTGTGCCGTAACGGTTTCCCCGAACTTGTCCTTCCCTTTTCTTCTTGCCTCGGTCATGTAGTCCCAACATATGGCATTTGTATGGAATGGTGTTACAGCCGACATTCCTAACGGAATGGGCACCTTTACTCCGAACGAAGCATGTATTTTGGAAGGTAGAACTGCAACTTCAAATGGTATAGGTGTGTTTCCCGGAGACCCAAACTCGACCTCAATTGGTGGTGGCGTCTTTGCAGAGGACGGTGCTTCAAACTCAAGTGGCATAGACATGTTTACTTCAGCATCCCCAGAAGGCTAAATATGGACTACAATCGGATTAAGGGTGATTACTGGCTTCTTTGGATCATTGCCTTCTATGATTAAACCGATCGATCCCATGGTGTCCCAATCATCTTCTTTCTCAATCATGTGAACCCCTCCACCCTTGTGGTATGGTAGAGGGTTGTTGCAAACATTAATAGCAAGCTCATTTGCTACAATGATCTTGTTATCAATCAGGGCCTGGATCTTATCTTTCAAAGAGCAGCATTCATCAATGGTATGTTCTTTCATGCCGGAATGGTATGCACATGATTTATTCAGATTGACCCATTTAGAAGAGTTTTTAGGGGTTATAACATGGATATGGGTGACATAACCAGCGGCTTTGAGTCTTTTGTACAGCTGGTCAATTTGTTCACTAATGGTGGTATACTGTTTGGGAGGCCTGTGGTCAAAATTTGATCGAGGTCTAGGGAAGTTTTGACGCATGGGAGGTGATTGATAGTGGGATGGTTTGGCATTGTAGGCTTGGTAGACATGCACAGGTTGGGAATATCTTGGTGAGCTAGGTTTATATATGGGAGGTGGAGATGATTGATAAGTGGGTGGTGGAGTTTAGTAAGAGGGTGAGGGTGCTTGGTAGTTCGGAGTAGGTTGGTATGTAAGTGGAGGCATTGGATAGGTTTGGTATTTGATAGCGGATTTGGTCCTCTATGCAACCATTAAGGCACCTACATCCTTTTTCTTGGATGTACCACCAGACTATAAAGCCTTATTGGTAGCTTGCAAGGCTTCAAATTTCGTAACCATACCACTCTTGATGCCTTCCTCGATCATTTCCCCCAGCTTGATGATGTTAGAAAATTTATGATTCTCAATCAGCATTAGTCTTTCATAGTATTGTGAGTTCTGAGCCTGGATGGAAAACTTGTTCATTTGTTCTTCCTCTAAAGTAGGTCTGATCTTAGCAGCTTCTGATCTCCTATGAGTGGCATCTCGCAAAATGTTTCTGTTGGCTTCTTCTTTAGGTTCTGAATGTAGAACACATCTGGCACATTTTCTGTATTGAACAGGAATTTGTCCATAAAGTCAGACTCCATACTTACCTAGTTTGTCTATTTCTTCGGGTCTTGGCTGATGTACCAAGACAGAGCATCTCGTTTCACTCCTCATGAAACGTTTCATGCGGATCCTATCATCTCTTCCTACTCAGACTAGCTTGTCGCAGTACATTCTCAAATGAACTCTTGGATCCCCTGTACAATCAAACATCTCAAACTTAGGAGGTTTGTACCCCTCTGGCAGTTCGACATCGGGTTGTATGTAAAGATCTTCATAGTTCAACCCTTCAATCCCTTTACTTCCTTCGACGCCTTGAATTTTGCTATTCAACCTTTTAAGCTCTTTGGCCAGATTTCTGATGAACAAGTTCTTATCATCGAACTCGGGTGTGATCGAGATGTGCTGGGTGGAGTATGGCACAATGTCCATGCAGATGGGGGTATTATGTTTAGTGTGGCAGTGGTCATTTGTGGAGTTCTGAAGTTCTGGGATGAGCAGTGGGGTGTTATTTGAGGTATGACAGGTATTGCAGTGGGGGTGAGGAGCGGGATGGTTTTGTTTCTTTAGGATGTTTTGCGGAGGTACAGGATTCTGAGTATTTGGGAATGTAACCTCAGGAGTTGTGAGGGAAAATGACAGATTTGCTAGATTCCGGACTTGATCAAGTTCTTCCTGAAACTTCAAAATCTTTTGTTCAAGTTGGGATGCACTTTCTTTGGAAACCTAAGTACCATGAGTGACCTCTATCCATTCAGTTGATTTTTCCTTTCTGGTGTTGTTCAAATCGTCCATCTTTCCTTTGTTCCTATTTCTGATGGGACTAGGAGGAGGATTGGGTGGAGGGCCCTTGGATCTTGTGGAATGTGATGATGATGCCAGAGTGCACGAACTAACCCTTGGGGAGGGGAGTAAAAGAATAAAAACAAAAAGATAACAAGTTAGTGAGGATTATAAGAAAAATGTTGCGATATATAAACACATAGTGCAAGAATGTAAATCGTGACCTAATTTGGGGAACCTCATTGTGCCCGAGGTAGGCCTAGCGACAAGTTGTTTTGGAGAACTTATAATGCTAAATGCCTCATTTTATTGATAGAAGTAGATGAATCCCAAAACGACACTAAATAATAGGAAATAAAATGTCACTAATGGCCATTGGCCTTATTACATTCATAAAACTAAAGAGTAAATTCCTATCTAATTGGTCCCAGAAGGACCTTCCCCAAACTTGCCATCTTTGACTCCATCAAACAGTTTCACTAGCTCGCGTTGTCCCAGCAACAGGTAAGCTCTGGCTAGGTGTCCGCCCTCGTTTCCTTCAGCATTCTGGCAATCCTCGATTCTTTTGAGAAATTTTCTTTCCAGCTCTACTAAACCTCGTTCCAAGTATCCCAGTCGCTTGTTGGCACTGACAGCCATGTCTTTCCACTCTTCAATCAGCCTTTGGTTGGCTTTTTGTATTTCACGGTGCTCACTTTCTCATTCCTGAATCCTCTTGTGCAGTTGGTTGTACTTGACCTATGCTTCAACTTTTTCATCGATGATCATGTGACCTCGAACAAACCTGGGTTGACCCAGACCATTGTGATTATCCTCCAGCCAGCCCGAATAATAGGGAGCACAACCTACATGGTATTTTCCCGGTTCAATGGTGTCCCTTCCTATGACAATATTGCAATGCCACATATGATGAGTCTGGCACCTGTAAGGGCTATCGTCATTCTGGAAGTCAGCCCGGAAGTGACTCATCTTGTCAACCCTTGGTATAACCTACTTCCTACCCGCTTGTCTCATAACCCTAAGAGGTACCTAAGGTTACGCTCCTCTTAAGATGATTAGTATTAGGAAAGGTGCATCCCTGGATCGGACGATGAACTTCTCGGTTGGGAACCACTCGAACATCCATTGTACTTGGTCCTCAGTCAGATTTTCGAAGAGTTCGACCCATTCTCTAGCATTCTCCAGTTGGGCGAACATGTTGGGCATGTATTTCATTTGCTTTGGGTGATGAAAAGAGATATGATCATCCCGATCCCTTCGATGGATTTCCTGTCGGTACTCACCCTTTTGGAGATTTTCCACGAGCCAAAGTTGAAGTAGCAGATTACAACCCTTGAAGTGTTTGGCTCCCTGTTTACACCTTTCTATGGCTCGGTACATTTCTGCAATGATCATTGGCACGAGACTGAATGGTTGTCTGTCAATTCCCTCCATTAGAGTTTTGGTGACCATATAGATCCTTGCTTTCTTCATTGGAAATACTATCATCCCTAAGAAGTAAAACATTAAGACAGACCCTTCGGTGGATATGCCCCAATGATGTAAGAGCAAACTCATCAGGATAAGTACGGTAAGATTTGCTTTGACAGTACCGTTTGTACAAATAGTCAAAGAGAATGTACGACTCTTTCAAACACGTCAAATTTGGATTCTTCTTTAAACCCATCATTTTGAGAAAACCTCTACCCTTTGGGGTTTTCCGGCATTAATAAACCTGGAGTTTCCCACGGTATACCAGCTAGAATAGAGTATCAGCTTCTATGATTTTGTTGTTGGGTTGGATTTCCAAGAGAGAAGGTAGATTTCCTAGGTATTTCTGAACAAGGGTCTGATCACTGGAATGAAGATCCCCCAACCAGCTCAGAAATTTTGGGTGGATGTTGGTGAACGTGCCAAATCTGGGGACTTCGTGCCTCATATTTCTGCAAGACAAAAGGGTTAGGCCCTTACCCCCACCAGAATCGACTATTAAATATCAATAACTGGCATAAAAGCTATTAGTTCTCCAAATAAATGCACAAAACGTGGTAGTGTCGTTTGGGTTTTAGGGAAACCCAGTGGACTTTGGACAAGGCTATCTTAAAGAGTCATTATGTGGACAACATAACTGACTCGGTTAGGATTGACCATGGTGCATGCATAATTAAAAAAAGTTAGGTTTCTATGGGGTATTAGACTGGTATCCTCGAGTGGACAACTCAAGAGGGAATTGGGTGTTGAATTGAAGAGTCGCCACCTAATGATTTAAGTGCATTAGGACACTAAGAAAGGTTCGATTTGGATAACCAGAGATTGGGTAAGGGCTTTATATTATCCCAAGGGGAAGGTGTTAGGCACCCCTCGGGATCCACTAGTGTGGTTCCTGGCCAAACTATTATTGTGATTTAGGTACAAACTACACGTAGGCAAGTAAAAGCTTCAAATAAGAGCGGATTTTCACGTAATGGTTACAACTAAACAAAGTCCTAAAGAACTAAATAGAGTTAATTTTCTTAGAAGAAATGATTTTAAAAGATTTAAAAGAAATAAAGAAACAAAGGGAAGGGGGTCCTAGGTTTAGTAATAATATGGATCACCCCACACAACATCCGGTAATCACTCCTCAGTGAGGGGCTACACGTGATGTTATCGCGTGATCAACATATCCATATCTACCCTTTCCCACCCTGTTAAGGTATTAAAGCATAGAATGGTCTCGCTTACTTATTGCATGTTATTACCCGTCCCAATCCTATCAGCCCCAGAGGTACTTGGGACTACTAATCCTAAAGGGAGGAGATATTGGGCTTGTTTGTGGTTTCAAAAGGCAAAATACTAAGGCGATAGGAAAAAACACATATAGCAAGTTTGGGGAAAGCATATAAACAAATAAAAGGCTCAAATACACCTCATTTAAGCAGAGAAAGCAAGTAATTAGCATGACTTACACATACTGTTTAAGGTCTGATTAAAAACTTGAAGGTTGAGGCAGACTGATTTATTACATAGTTCAGATAGGAAGTCCCAATCAGGTCTGCCTACTGGTTGTAGCTAATAAAATCTGATTCAGTTTATAATTTTCGCCCTAAGGCTTGCCTAGGTGTTGGACGAGGATCCTATAGGCATGATATCTACTAATTTCAGAAAATAATGAAATAAACTGAACATATACTGATTTAAGAAAAGTTGTCAGTTATTAAAGAAAGGCAAGTTTTAGCAAAAGATCATGAACCCTAAACCCTAAACTCTAAACCCTTTGGCGACTGGTAATGCACCATTATTGCTGGTTTTAGACTTATAATCGAGTGAAATGGTTCAGACTTGATTAATAGCTCCTGTAGGCATGCTTTCTACGCGTTGTTGATTTTAAATACTCTTATAGACATAGTAAAAATGCAGACACCCTATAAACATGATATCTAGGTACTGAAATTTGTTTAGAGCCTGAACATGATATCTAATTGATTGCCTAATAAAGAATGGATATGTAATATTCAGAAAGACCTATAGGAATATTTTCTCTATACATATGCAGGATTTAGATTTCCAGCTAATTATAGACATGGTATTTATATGAGGGAATGCGGAATTCCTAGAGACATGGTATCTATATGAGAGAATGCATGATTCCTATAGACATGGTACGTATATATGAGAGTGCAGAAATTCAGAAACTCCTATAGGCAGGTTATCTATATTTGAGAGCGCATAAATTCAGAAACTCCTATAGGCAGGATATCTATATATTAGAGCGCAGAAATTCAGAAACTCCTATAGGCAGGATATCTACATATGAGGGTGTAGAAATTCAGAAATTCCTGTAGACAGGATATCTACATATGAGAATGCAAAAATTCAAAAACTCCTATAGGCAGGATATCCATATATGAGAGTGCAGAAATTCAGAAACTCCTATAGGCAGGATATCTACATATGAGAGTGTAGAAATTCAGAAACTACTATACGAAGGTTATCTATCCCTTTGCATACATGGTTACCCCTCCTTTTTTCACTAGCCATCCCTGAGAATTTTATTACAAAGTTATCACAGCCCATAAAAGAAGTAAAGTAAGGAAAATACATCTGAAATTAAAAGTACAATCAAGTAGAGCCTGATTCAGACTCCCTATCTGAAATATGAAGTAAAGCCACTCCAATAGGGTCATATTTCAAAGCCTTTATCCCATTTGGGGTGTGTCAAAATTCCCTAAAAGTCTCATATGAACTCCGGGCAGTGTTTACACCCAAATGTATCACCAGATTAAGATATAGTACATTGTGGAAGATCTAGCCCTCAGATATCTAAGTTCAGACGGAACTCAAGGTCCCAAGGCAAGGCTCACAAGAAAGGGGGCAGAACTTAGGGACTAAGAGAGAGTGCAAGTGCAGAAGTAGAATTCTGAAAGGGGAATGGTAAAAAGGAAACAACTTACATCAGTACACATATGGGTATAGGGGAATGGGGGAGTTGCAAGTGGCAAAAAGGAAGGCTGATGGGCATACCTGGCAATGGGAGATGCTGGCACGCCCTTAGGCTTGTTAGAACACATTTTTTAGAGGTTAAGACCCCCATGGATCGAACATAATTCATGGAAAACAACTTACATTGCCATGTTTTAAGTCATAACTCAAAATACATAGGGGTAATAGGGGAATGGGGGTTCATAACAAACAAGTAGAAGGAAATCAGCATGCCAATTTAAGTGCTAAGATATACATAAACAACAAGCTAACATGAACACATAAGTAGTAAATACACATTGTTGTGGTGCTAAAAATTAAATTCGGATATTCCAATTTCAGAGAAACAAATAAAGAAAAAGAAGTAGGTCCTGTGAACAGGCCATAGTGCAGACAAAAAGAGAATATTATTGTGTGTGAGTGTGAGATCACAAGGATTCTCAATTGTTTGTGTTGTGTGTTAAAGAGTCGTGCATTTATAGTGTTGAAAACCAGGTAGAAATAAGGTAAGAAAATAGTTAAAGAACTTATTGTCAATTAAGCATCAATTACACAAGACTTTCCTCAACTAAAGGATTCAGATTCAAACACGTAAAAACAATTTAAGGAAAGAAATTGCATAAGAACTTTGTGCACAACATGTAATTAGGGGCAAATACATAAAAGGTTATGTAAGGACAAGGTTTTGAAGTACCCGATTGTACAAATAAGGTAAGAAAATCAATTAACAACCAGTAAATAAAAAAATTAAGGATCTTGGAATTACTGACCCATGAATGAACCAAGTCGCCAAAGCTGAGAAGGGTTTTAACTTAGGCTGAGTCACAGAGAAAATCAGCAAACAATGGAAAGAAATCAATCATACCACATTCAGAGTGAAGTGTGAAATAATCACAAATTTGAAAGCCACTTTGGAGGGAAGTTCATCATTTATAAGGAGCATACGAACATGTTAAGCATGAAAGAAGATTGTCGTATCATTGTAAAATTAGTAGAAAAATCCAGTGTAGAAGAGTTTAGCAACAATCAGAATCATATGAAAACAAGGATGTCCAAACTCAGTTCAGAGACTCGAAGTTGGTCTGAAAGAGTTAGGGTCTTTTAAATAAAACCCTAGTTCAAATAAATCACATAACCAAACTTGGAAGAACCCCCAAATTCTAGGGTTCCCACCATTAATAGAGTGCAAAGATGAGAAGGCAAGTGATCGAAGCAGGCTCAGAGGTCTCAGAGAAGAACTGAAACCTCTTGCATGTTTCTTTCAGCATCAGAAACTCACGAGAAAACAATGATAGCAAGTAACACACAGAACATAGTAGAAGGATTCAAAGAAAATAGAGTAGAAGAAGCTACTACGAAACATGATGGAAAAAACTGATAAGAACAGTAGAAGAAGCATGCTAAGAAGTTTTAGGAGAAACTTAAATAGAGCTCAGTAGATGGAATTTAATAAGGGAACTTAAGAACTTATTAATGGAAAATATAGTAGGAGAAACACACAAGAACATAGGACAAAACAAAAATACAGTAGAGAAGCATACGAGAACATAGTAGGAACACTCAGTAGGAGAAGCATATAAGAACATGGTAGGAGAGCATACAAGAACATAGTAGAGGAAAATACACACAAAAGAAAAAAGAAAGTAAGTCAGAGAAACATATAAAATACTTTTTCAGAAAACCCTCGATCGGAAAAGAAATGGCTTTGAAAGTAGTTGTTTTTGAAAGAAAAGCTAGAGAAATCATTTGAAAACTTAGGGCAAGCATAGATGCACAACATATCTAAAGGAATTGGAGAAAACCTCGAAGGGTTCGGGTTTCAGAAGAACCCTAGTAGTGAGAAAGGCTTTGAAAGGTCGCCGATCTAAATCAGAGAAGTCAAAATCAGGCTCGAGCAACCATGGTACGTCGGAGTAATCGGAGATGTCCGTGGAACTCAAATCAAACGAAGCCTGAACCAAACCTCGTCGTGGTCAGGCCTTGAATCTTCAAAGATCAGGCGTGTGGGAGTCATAGGAGGTCGGTGTAGGGCTTCCATAGCCTTGGAAGCTATGGATTCCGGTGGCTTTCAGACCGAAAGTGGTGGCTAGGGTTTGAGAAGCTTCGAGAGAGTTTGAGAGAATGGAGGGTTCAGAGGCAGCTGGTAGGTGGAAAATGAGAAGGGTTTGGGGATATTTGGAATTAATTAAGGAATGGGGGAACGTGAGCTGTTGATCTGTTAAATCAACGGTTGGGATTTAAAGGGGGGTTGGGTGGGTCGTCTAAATGGTCTATGGGTCGGGTAATTTTAGGAATTGGGGTGGGGTTCAATTGTGTTTAATTGAGGTAAAATTTAGGTTGCAATCGAAATAAAATCTGGCTAGATTTTATATAGCTATTTTCCCCGTTTATTTTATAAAAATAGAAAAATTAAATTCTGGAAATAAATTGAAAGTACTAAAAATGTTTTATAACATATAATCATCTATTTAAAAATACTGGACTTAACTTTTATAAATAAAAAAGCAATCAAATCAAAAAGGATGCTAATATGGCAATTATATGCAATTTAGCTTTTAGAAATGCTTAACAAATTTGTAAAAATAAGGTAAAAATTATCGGAGCTATAGTTAAGCATAAATATAAGAGTTCAAAAAGTGAATTACCAAAATGATAATTTTAGGAATACTTATTGGGTTTTTCTTGATAAAATAGTGAAATAAATTTGATTTTAAAATCTTTAAAAATTCAGAAAAATAACAGGACCCTGGGATATACTTATATACGCATATATATGCTATTTTGAATGGTATTTTGCATACAAAAATACATAGGGAAAAATTAACAGAGCCCAGTGCGGATCGCCGTCTATTTTATGCGGTCCGCACTAACCCCGCAGCGGTAAGTTTGTCCAGATTTTTCAGCTTAGTATAAATAGGTTCTTTTTACATTTTTAGGGTATCAGATATTATAATATAGCAGCTGCACTTGTGGGTCGACTTTTCTTAGCCATTTTGGGCTTTTTTACTTACTTTTCATCATTGAATCTTTGTATTTAGTTTAACAATTAATTAATATGTGTTTATCTTCTTCTATTTTTTGTTTTTCTTCTTTGAATATGAGAAGCTAGACCCCATAGCTATTGTTGCGAATCAACCCTAGTGTTGGTAATTGATGGGTCTTATATTTTAGGGATTAATTGATTATGGGTGTTTGATATTTGGGTCAATTTCATGGTTAAATTGCTGAATTAGTGGCTGCAAATACTAGTTTATGTTTAGTTGACTAGGGTTCTACTTGAGAAAGAGATCCTAAGTCTCCGAAACTAATCCAACAAAGAATTGGGGCATACTCAAGTTATTGATAGCCCCAATTAAAGGGTTAAACATCGAGAGAGTAATACCCGACTTGAACCCTAGTTGCTTGTGCAAATTTGCATACCCAATTGATCTTGAGAGAGTCATTTGGGCAAAATCACTTGAACCACCAAGAGGTATAGAGTGGGTAAATTAGTGCAACGGCTATATATTATTCCCAAATATGTCAAAGATGCCCTAGACTCAAGTACCCATCAATTGACCACCTAGGCGGAAGTCACTACCCTAGTGCCCTTTAAACCATTAGATACAACTTGCAATATTTAACTCTTAGCTTAATTTACAATTTATAGTTTGTTAAAAGTAGAATTATAAAAAAAAAACCAAAAAATGATGAGAAGTATAATTAAGAGCACAAATGCAATCCTAAACTAAATAGATACTCGATTCCAGTTCTAGCTCTCTGTGGATATCGATCCCAACCCAAAATCCGGTAAACGTTATTGCGACCCTCTCTTGCTACTTATTAGTAGTGCGGAGTTGGAAGTGATCAGTTTTTAGGGCTGTTTCCGGGTAGCTAACGGTTTTGGATATCTATTTAGTTAGTTTTGTGTATTGTTATTCTTTCCTTCTTTGTTACTAATTTGTGTGTGTGAATACTTCGGGTATAAAATGGCTTTAAATGCTAATGACCCTCTTGGAAATATGCTTGCGGGGGAGGAGGTTGATGATATTTGAGAGGAAGAGGTGCCTCTTATACCTCCTGGACCAGGAAGAGGCCACCTGGCCAATGCTAATGAAAATGTCCCAGACGCTTCTCCGCCACCTCCAAGAGCGGTTCCTCAGGTGCTACCGAACCAAGGCTATGCATGTGCTATTGTCCCACCCAGAATTCGGGCGGGCAATTTTCAGATAACCAATGTGATGTTGACCTTACTTGAGCAGTGAGGGTATTTCATGGGTGCTGCGGATCCAAATGCCTATAAATATCTCAAGGGGTTCGTGGATACATGTTGGGGGAGAAAGTAGACGAATGTGTCGGAGGATGCTCTTAGATTGAGACTTTTTCTATTCTCACTTCGGGGGAAAGCATTGGATTGGCTCGAGAGACTTCCCAACCATTCCATCACAACTTGGGATGTGTTGGCAGATAAGTTTATTTCTAAATTTTTCTCACCCGGGCACATGGCGTCACTTCGAGATGAGATATTGGCCTTCAAGAAAGAGCCCACGGAAGCTTTGCATGAGATTTGGGAGCGGTATAGAACGATGGTGAAGGAATGCCCCAATAATGACATGACGGAGAATATGTTGCAACAAACTTTCTACCGGGGCATCAATACTACAACTCAATTCATAGTCAATCAACTCGTTGGGGGTAGTTTTATGAAATTGACGTATGATGAAGCTTGTGTCATTCTTGATGAGATGGCGGATACGTCCTCCGCATGGCAAAGTAGAGCCAATGTTCCTCAAGGTGACCCTATAGTTATTCATTTGCATAAGTAATTACATGACCATGGGCAAGCTATAGCGGAGTTGACAACTACTATGAACATATTGGCTAAGGCTCAGTTGCAACAAGTCCAAAATTCTCGCCTAGTGAATGCCATGGAGGGTGTTAATATGCTTGTCAACAAGAAAAGGCAAAGAAGACAACAAAACCAAGGAAATTCTGAGTAATTTGATGATGATTTTGATGGGTTTCAAAATGATGGATATGATAAGAAAAATGAAGAGGTTCAATATATGAATAACTATCAAGGCCAACGGGGCAACTCTTCCAACCAACAACAGTGGCGACCCCAGGGCAATTGGGGCAATCAACAACAAAACAGTGGTAATTGGGGGAACAATAATAAAAACAACTGGGGCAATCAGAAAAACAATCAAGGCAACCAAGGGAATTGGAATGGTAATAATAACAATTGGGGCAACAATAACGCTCAAAGTGGATGGAACAATGGGAACCAAGGAAACCGGGGGCAAGGATATTCAAGGCCGCCAATGTACCAACAACTGAACAATCCACCCCATTTCCCTTCTCAAGGTCCTAGTTCTTCGGGTAATGATATGGGTAGAATTGAAATGATGTTCGAACAAATGATGAAGAAGAATGCAGATTCAGATGCACAGATGGCTTCCCACAATACCTCTATCCGAAACTTAGAGGTGAAATTAGGCTAAATCTCCCAATCATTGAATACCCGCCCGAATGGTGCTCTACTAAGTGATACAGTAGTGAACCCAAAGGGTGGGAACAACCATGTCATGGCGGTTACGGCAAGAAGTGGGAGAGGCAATGATGTGAATGCCTCGAAACAAAAGCAAGTGGTTGATGATAATGTTGAGTTGCAAGAAGATGAAGCTCTGTTGGTAGTTAAAGATTTGGTTGATGACAATGTGAACAATGAAGTGAGGATTGACATTAATGAGGCCGAGGTGGAAACTCAAGATGCGGTGAACCCATCTAGGGAACACGTGATTGACATGTCGGAGCCGGTTGTGCCAAAAGCCAAGGCTCCTTTGCCAAGGCCACCTCCACTTTATCCTCAAAGGCTTGCAAAGAAGAGAAATGATAATCAGTTCAAAAATTTCATTGATATGATGAAGAGCTTGTCCATTAATGTGCCTTTGGTGGAGGCTCTTGAAAAAATATCGGGCTATGCAAAGTTCATGAAAGACTTGGTCACAAAGAAGAATTCTATAGATTGTGAAACTATAAAGATGACTCACCAAGTTAGTGCTATAGTGCATTCAATGGCCCCAAAGCTAGAGGATCCCGGTGATTTCACCATTCCTTGCACCATTGGGAGTGCGGATTTTGCCAAAGCTTTATGTGACTTGGGAGCTAGTATCAAATTGATGCCTTACTCAATTTTCAAGACTTTGGGTATTGGGCAACCTAGACCAACTTCCATGAGGTTACAAACGGCGGATAGATCGATGAAGAGACCTTTGGGTATTATTGATGATGTGCCTGTCTAGATAGACAAATTTATCTTGCCAGCTAACTTTGTGATTTGGGATTGTGAGGTGGACTATGAAGTTCCTATCATTTTGGATAGACCTTTCCTAGCTATAGGGAAGGCATTGGTAGATGTGGAAGCAGGGAACTCACTTTCCGGGTAGGTGATGAAAAGGTATTTTTTCATGTGTGCAAGTCTATGAAGCAACCCAATAGCACCAAGGTGTGCTCATTTGTAGACCTTGTCGCAGCTGTGATTATGGATGACACCAGTGCTATGATCAATGTGGAGGATCCCCTTGAGGTCATGCTATTAAATCTTTATGTCAATGATGATGCAAGTAGAGTGGAGTGCATGAATGACTTACATGGGATGGGCTCTTATTCCTATGAGCCTAGAAAATTGTCTTTGGATCTTGAAAACCAGAAAACTCCACCAACCAAACCATCAATTGAGGAGCCACCGGTGTTGGAGTTGAAACCACTACCTCCACACCTCAGGTATGAATTCTTAGGACCTAGTTCTACTTTACCAGTTATTTTTTCCTCATGTCTTACTAACTTGCAGGTAGATTCCACCTTGGTTGTGCTCAAAAAGAGGAAGAGGGCAATTGGATGGACTTTGGCCGACATTCGGGGAATAAGCCCCATATTTTTCATGCACAAGATTATTTTGGAGGATTATGCAAAACCCTCCTTAGAACATCAAATGAGGTTGAATGAAGCAATGCAAGAAGTGGTGAATAAAGAAGTGATAAAGTGGTTAGATGTCGGGGTTGTGTGCCCTATTTCCGATAGCTCATGGACTTCTCCGGTGCAATGTGTGCCAAAGAAGGGTGGTATGACTGTGGTAACAAATGACAACAACGAACGTATTCCCACTCGGACAGTTACCGGATGGACGATATGCATAGACTACCAGAAGTTAAACAAGGTGATCCGCAAGGATCATTTTGCATTGCTATTTCTTGACCAAATGCTTGATCGCCTTGCGGGGCGTGCCTTTTATTGCTTTTTGGATGGATACTCAGGATATAGTCAAATCTTAATTGCTCTGGAGAATCAATAGAAGAACACCTTTACTTGCCCATATGGCACCTTTGCTTTCTTTCGGATGTCTTTCGGGTTGTGTAATGCTCCGGCGACATTCCAACGATGCATGATGGCTATTTTCACCGATATTGTGGAAGATATTTTAAAGGTCTTTATGGATGATTTTAGTGTGGTTGGTGATTCATTTGAAGAGTGTTTGGAAAATTTGGATAGAGTTTTAGCCCGGTGTGAAGACACCAATCTTGTGCTAAATTGGGAAAAATGTCACTTCATGGTTGAAGAGGGCATAGTGTTGGGCCACAAAATTTCAAAGCATGGGATTGAAGTTGATATAGCCAAGATAGAGGTTATTACAAGGCTTCCTTCCGCCACTTCTATCAAGGGGGTAAGGAGTTTTCTTGGGCACGCAGGGTTTTACCGCAGGTATATAAAAGATTTTTCAAAGGTGGTAAACCCCTTGTGCAAGATTCTAGAGAAGGATGCCAAGTTTGTGTTTGATGAGGGATGTATGCAAGAATTTGAGCTTCTAAAGCTTAAGTTAACCACTACCCCTATCATTACTGCACCAAATTAGATCTTACACTTCGATCTCATGTGCGACGCAAGTGACCTTGCGGTTTGGGGTTGTCTTGGGTCAAAAAGTTAACAAAATGTTTCATTTGGTGTACTATGCAAGCAAAACGGTGAATGAGGCTCAAAGGAACTACACGGTTACCGAGAAAGAGTTGTTGGCCATAGTATATGTAATAGAAAAGTTTTGGCAGTATCTTATGGGGACCAAAGTCATAGTGCACACCGATCATGCCGCCCTTACATACTTGATAACAAAGAAAGACTCCAAGGCAAGGTTGATGCGATGGGTGTTACTACTCCAAGAGTTTGATCTAGAAATTGTGGACCGGAAAGGTACTGAAAACAAAGTTGCGGACCATTTGTCTTGCTTGGAGGAGGAAGGAACGCAATGTGATGGCCTAGAGATCAATGATGCATTTCCCGATGAGCAACTACTTTCTATGTCGATGAGTGATATGCCACGGTTTGTGGACATTGCTAATTTCCTTATGACTAGCATCATCCTGTGCGACCTCTCTTCTAACCAAAGGAAGAAGCTCAAATGGGATAGTCTGGACTTTTATTGGGACGAGCCATACTTGTTCAAGATTTGCATCAACGGAGTGATCTGGAGGTGTGTACCTGAGGAGGAGCAATTTAGCATTCTAGAGGCTTGCATTCCTCCCCCTATGGTGGCCATCATGGAGGGGTGAGGACGACTTCAAAAGTTCTGAGTTGTGGTTTTTATTGGCCAACCTTGTTCAAAGATGCAAGTGATCTAGTAAAAAGGTGTGGTCAATGTCAACGAGCGGGCAGGATTTCCAAGAAAGATGAGATGTCGCTACATACCATTCTCGAAGTTGATATCTTTGATGTATGGGGTATCGATTTTATGGGCCCTTTTGTAAGCTCGTATGGAAACACATACATTCTTGTAGCGGTTGATTATGTCTCAAAATGGGTTGAGGCCGTGGTCTTGCACAACAATGAAACTAGGAGTGTGGTGGCATTTTTGAAGAAGAGCATTTTCACAAGCTTTGGTACACCTCGGGCAATTATTAGTGATGGTGGATCACATTTTTGTGATAGAGCTTTTGATGCATTGCTTTCTAAGTATGGTGTCAACCACAAAGTGTCTATGCCTTATCATCCTCAAGAAAGTGGCCTGGTTGAAGTGTCCAACAGGGAGATCAAGAGCATTTTGTTCAAAACTGTCAATGCCAATAGGACCGATTGGTCGAAAAAGTTAGATGATGCTTTATGGGCTTACCGGATCGCTTACAAGACCCCAATTGGTATGTCCCCGTACCGGTTGGTGTGTGGGAAAGCATTTCATTTACCAGGGGAGTTGGAGCATAAGGCCGTGTGGGCCTTAAAGAAGTTGAGTCTTGAGTGGGACATAGCTTCCAATCTTCGGGTGGAGCAACTCAATGAGCTTGACGAATTTAGATTCCATGCCTACTAGTTTTTCCTTGTATAAGGATAAAATGAAATATCTTCATGACAAGTATACTCAGGGCAAATAGTTCAAGGTGGGGGATTTGGTGCTCTTATTCAACTCTCGGCTAAGGTTGTTCCCGGGAAATCTCAAGTCAAAATAGAGCGGGCCGTTTGAAGTAGTGTGTCTGACCCTATTTGGTGTTATTGATTTAAAGAACAAAAATGGTGAAGTTTATAGAGTGAATGGTCATAGAGTCAAGCATTATTTGGGGAAGTTTGATGATATCCATGTGGTGGCTCTTGTGCATTTCAAATGATTGGTTGATAACATGCGTCGTGACGCGATGTTAAATCAGGCACTTCTTGGGAGGCAACCCATGTGTTTTTCATTCTTGTTTCTATTTTATTTTCATTGTAGTGTAGGATGGATTTTTGGGTTAACTGGTCGTGAGATGTTACAGGATTGAGTTGATGCGGTGCATGACATAATTGACAAAATGCATAGGTCTTTGAAGTTTCTAGTACGGCCGCACTACCATTTTGTGCGGACCACACTGGTGAGGGTAAAGTGAAGCCTCTCTGAAGTTTGCAAGTGTGGCTGCACTATATTTTGTGCGGTGCGCACTGGACCTCTGCAGTCGCAGTCCATTTTGTGCAAACCGCAGAGTATTGCCTTCTCAAACTTGGACAAAGCAGTGCAGTGCGGACCGCGGCCCATTTTGTATGGTCCACACTAGTAGGTGAGAATGGGCCCAGGGGCTTTTCTATATATAGTCTCTGAGGGCGTCCTTTTACCCCTTTCGAAACTTTGATTCTCAGAAGCTCATAAACATTGTTCGTCCTTGTTTCTATTCGTAAATAACTGCTTAGATCCATCATTCATCATTTCGTCTCATAACTGGTAACATTATAATCCTCTTTACTTGGTTAATTTGGTTTAAATTATTGTTTTTCTTGTTTTCCTTCCTTCTATTTTCTTATTTTCTTTCATAGACCAAATTAGGGTAGTTAATCTTCTAATTAAAATGGACTTGATCAGTGAATACAATGGATAACATGTAGGAACATGCATTAGGAACAAAATTGAGCTTAGAATCATAAATCTTGAAACCCTAATTTAGTGCAATAACTGGGCACTCTGTGCGGACTGCGGCTGTTTTTATGGGTCCGCAGTGTCCTAGTGCAGTCCGCACTACTATTTTGTATGGACCGCACAGATAACCTTGTGATTGTTGAACCTCGGGAAGTGCAGCCGCACTACATTTTGTGCAGACCGCACTAGCCCAGTGCGGCCACGGTTGATTTTGTGCAGTCTGCACTGCCTAGATACAGAGAGTGGGTAGTCTGAGCCCTACACATGTGGGGACCGCAATTGATTTTGAGCGGTCCGCACTGGCCCTGTATGGACGCACACCATTTTGTGCTGTCCGCACTGGGCTATTTTCTGCAATATATCTGCAACAATTTCATTCTGTTCTGCAACACTGTTTTACCTGAGACTACTGATACTAACAAGTTATTTGAATTGTAATTGTAGACAATGGTGAGACAACGAGGAAAAGGCTAAAAACAACTGGGAAGAGGTGAATCCTCCCTGGGGCAAGGGCAAGAAAATGATAAGACTCACCCCCAAGACCGGGAAAACATTAAAAAGAGAAGAAAGCCGATCAAAGCTGCTGACAAAGTTGCTTCACATTCCTCGAGGAGTGAGTATGAGCCATCACGGGAAATTTCTTCAGACTCTGTGCCAGAGTACATAGAAGACTGGCCGGAGAGACCTAGGCTAAGAGACACTCCTCCACCATCACCCACTGCCCAAGCACCAACACATGTCATTTCTGAGTCATCTAAGGGCTCAGCAGTAGGTAGTGGGGAATACTCCACCTCTCCCACAACTTCTTTATCCAGAGAGGGTGGAGGAGGAGGTGATGAGTAAGTAGAGGGAGATGAGGAAGTGGCAGAAGGAGGAGAGACAAGGGTTGGAGGTGTTGATAGAACGAGGAAGCTGGAGGTTTGGCAAGATAGATTCATGAGTGAGGTGGCGTACCACAAATTTTGGGAGTGGTGGCCGGTGAGAAAGTTGATTCCGAAGATGAGCTTCATTGATAGAGACCTATTACCCTTCAACCCCAACGTACAAAGACCGTTTAGGACTAGAGTTGGCTGGGAACATTTTCCAGAAGAGTGTGTGGATGACAAAGAACACATGGTCAAGGAGTTTTAATTCAATGTAGCCCACATAAAAAAGGGCTCCAAAGTGACCAAGTTTCGGAATATGAAGGTGTTATTTGAAGGGAAGTACCTCAATGAATACCTTGGCTTCAATGAGGAGGACGAGACCTTCTATATGGCAAAGATGGAAATGGGTGAAGAGGTTCATCCATGATTGGCCCAATACCTGGCAATCCCACGTACCACCCTGGACTGGTTGACTGCTGGAGTTCGTATTCTGATACGGAGTCTGAACTTTGAGGCTCAAGGGTAAGAGACTTTTGTGTGCAGCCGGGTAGACCATACCACTCATGACAACTCCTTACCTGTCCACTGAGCTGTATTGGTTGCTTCTATTATGGCATGGTACCCCATAAATATTTGAAATGTGATGTCCCGAATTATTACTACAGTGGGTACAGAGCATGACCGAAACTATCCTTTTCCTAGCACCCTCACTATGTACTTCCGAGACTTGAAGGTAGAAAAGAGGCCCTTTGATGTCAAAGTCAAAGTGAAGGCCCCTTTCTCGTGGTACATCATGAAGGAGGATGATAACCCCAAGATCAAGAACTTCAAGGGTACAGCTATGACTATAATTGGCCAGTCTGAAAAGCCAGTCCTGGTAGTGGCTCCTGCTGAGCTGACCTCCACTTTCATAAATATCCCTCCCAGTCCTTCCACAACCACAACCACTCATGCCGGTCCAACCACATCACCAGGCCCGGATATTCTATCTTCCCAGGCCCATCCTATTACTGCTCACTGACTGAGCCATGCACTTTTTAGCATAAATAACTGGATGCAGACTGCCTCATCCAAGTTGTCTTCACTCACCACTATGATAGAGGCTTAGTCAGCACCTCCAGCTCCGCAGGTTCCACAGTCGATATAGGATGCGCTCCAGGAGATACTTGACAACCAAAAAAAGATCCTCGACACTCAGGTAGCGCTCTCCAAGACAGTTGATTCACATAGCAAAGCTCTCAAGGAGCTTGCTCGGGAGGACAAGAAGATGAGGAAGACACGGGCCTCTAAAGAGTCTGTGAAGGAGTTGAGAGCAGATGTAGACAGACTGACGGCAGATAACCTACCTTTAGATTTATTTCTCCAGGACCCAGCCCCAGCAGTTCTTCCAGAGTTGGAGTAGTCTTAGAGGCCTTCCAAAAGGAGGAGGATGAGTCCTAGAGCTGATGATGCTATCATCCAGTTGGCTAACCCACCTGAGACTTCCTCCAGTCAGCCACAGGATGTACCAGTTCCAGAGCCTGTCCAGGTCCAGGCCTAGGTCCCAGTAGCAGAGCAGCAGGCCATAGGGGACCAATCTGAGGTTCCTGAGCACACAAAGGACCCAAGGACCACACATGACCCTATGCAGACAGACGGGCCTTAGGGAGTCTTCTATATCCTTTCCCTCTTATCTTTTTATGCTTTATTTAGACTAGTTTGCATTGGGAACAATTCCAGCTTTCATTAGAGGGGCTAGGCCATACTATTCATTTGGATGATTTTATATATATTTGATACATCTTTATGCTTTCTTTATTTTTTTTATTTTTGGTCTGTATATAATTTTGATATTTTGTTATATTTATCGCATTTTTATTTTACTTTGGGTCTGTATATAAAGTTATATCACATTGTGTATATTCATCCCATCCATTGTATATTCAAATCCCCTCCTGTACATATTCATTCTATTTTCTGCAACTTTTTTCATTTTTAGCTTCTTATTTGTGATTCGTAGCTTTTCCTTTTTAAAGTTTGCAATAAGCCTTTGGTTTTCTTAATGCCACGGTTCTTTCCAAAGGTAGAGTCTTGTGTGAACCAGGTGGCTCTTCTCAATGATGGATGGCGTGACAACCTTCTTAAGGGTTTGAGTCTGTTTTTCTTTTTGTTTTTAATAGTAGTAGTTAAGGGTGCCTCAAGAAAAGATTCACTTGGGCCTAGCACATTTCCTTTTATCTCATGGTCAAAAATAAATTATTGTGTTTAGGATGGTGAAAGTCGTGACCTTGAGACTCTTGTGTTGTTCAATAATCATCAAGTGGTTTTTCGGGACCATTGTATGCTCAAATAGTATCTAAGGTCATTGTAGGCCCCCGACTCTTGGTCTTTAGCAATCCCTTAGCTTGTGTGGTGAGTAATTGAATTGCAAGTCCAAGTCCCGAGCCATTGGTCTAGAACTTACCCATAATGTTTGTTCAGGCGAAATCATAAGTGAATTTTAACTTGAGATATGATTATAGGCTCTCCTTGGTCCAAATGATAGTTTGAACAATTCCATAGCCTACCAATGATAAGATCCCTCAATAACTCTTTTGATCCTTAAACCTTTTTCCTTTCAAGAACCATGATACAAGCCTATACCCGTTCTAAAAGATACCCTCTCTTGGCACCTAATCTTTCCTTTAGCATATGGAAAAAGTATAAGTTTGGGGGGAGAGACGAGTATTGCAACAAAGTGGTAAAAAGGCACAAAAATGAAGAAAAGGAAAGGTGATGAAAAATAAAGAAAAGAAAAAAAACAAAAAGAATGTTCAATGCGAAAAAGAATAAAAATGGATTCAAGAAAAGCAAAGAATGAAAGGTGTGGAAACTTGAAAAGGGAGAAAATGTGTGAAATGCCTAAGAAAGAGTGACAATGTGTCTCTCTAACCTCTTAGATAGAAGTGAAAATGACTCAAAGAGTCAAGTGAATGGATGAGAAATGAATCAAAAGAAGTGCTTAAGGAAAGATGGAACCCACTTAAACCAAAACATTCCCTACCCTAAACCAAAAGCCTTCACAATGTCTCCACAAAAGCCATATATGATCGTGAGTTGAATGAAGCACACATTAGTGGATACTCATATAAGGGGCAAGTATATGGTACCTAGAGCCGGACTTGTGATTTTTATTTCTTGAGAGAGATGAGTGAATTCCCATTAACCTCGTTTTGCATGCCACTATTCTAAAGGTGAGGTTTGCTTAGAGAGAGTTGAAGATGTGTGAGTTTGGGTTCCACAATGAGCAAAGTAATTGAAAGAGTTCTTTGATGTGTTGAGTCAACCCTTGATGCTCTTGAGTCGCGCTTGATATATGGTTTTTCAAAGAGTAAATGTTGTTAATGATTCATTTGTATTGAGGGAAATTGTTAGTCCCAATTGATGCTAGTTGAGGTTGCTTTAGGACAGCTGAAAAATTCTTGGATTTTCCCTCAAGGGGTAGGCCTTATTTTGTTTGCTTGAGGACAAGAAAGAGTTTAAGTTTGGGAGAGTTGATAACTAGGGATTTTGACACATTTTATACTCCTTCTCGCTTATGCTTTGATTAGAAATTCATACAAAATAGTCCCAAAAGGCTCACAAGTTGTGCTTGATTGTAGGTTTGATCAACAAAGTGACAAGTTGTCAAAGATCGGCTCAAAAGGAGTGAAACTTGCACAAGTGACAAAGGCAAGGCAAGCTCAGGCAAAACAGGCCCAGTGCGGCCACACTACACTTTGTGTGGTACGCACTGGGAGATTCAGAGAGCTGTTATTTTAATCATTAAGGCGGTGTGGCCGTACTAGATTTTGTGCAGTCCGCATTGAAGGCAATGTGGCCGCACTACCATTCTTTGCGGTCCGCAGAACCAAGGTTCGGAGAAGATGAATAATGGAGTTTTGAAGCATGTGCGGTCTGTAGTCCATTCTATGTGGACCACACTAGAAGCCTCCACGGTCGCAGTCTATTCTGTGCGGTCCGCGGAGCCCAAGTTCAGAGATGTGATTTTTGAAGTCAAGAGCCCAGTACGGACCGCAGTTTATTTTGTGTAGTCTGCACTAATCCCGCAGGGGCAATTTTGTCTTAATTCTTTAGCTTAGTATAAATAGATTCTTTTTGCATTTTTAGGGTATCAGATATTATAATATAGCAGCTGCGATCGTCGGTCGAGTTTTCTTAGCCATTTTGGGCATTTTTACTTACTTTTCATCATTGAATCTTTGTATTTAGTTTAATAATTAATTAATATGTGTTTATCTTCTTCTATTTTTCTACTTTTAATATGAGTAGCTAGACCCCATACCTAGGGTTATGGCTCAACCTTAGTGTGGGTAATTGATAGGTCTTGTATTTTAGGGCTAAATTGATTATGGGTGTTTGATATTTGGGTCAATTTCATGGTTATATTGTTGAATTAGTGGTTGCAAACACTAGTTTGTGTTTAGTTGACTAGGGTTCTACTTGAGAAAGAGAGCCTAAGTCTCCTAAATTGATCCAACAAAGAATTGGGGCGTACTCAGGAGATTGATAGCCCCAATTAAACGGTTAAACCTCGAGGGAGTAATGCCCGACTTGAACCCTAGTTGCTTGTACAACTTTGCATACCCAATTGATCTTGAGAGAGTCAATTGGGCAAAATCACTTGAACCACCGAGAGGTGTAGAGTGGGTAAATTAGTGCAACAGTTATATTATATTTCCTAAATGTGTCAAAGATGCCCTAGACTCAAGTGCCAATCAATTAACCACCTAGGCGGAAGTCACTACCCTAGTACCCTTTATACCATTAGATACAACTTGAAATAGTTAACTCTTACCTTAATATACAATTTGTAGTATGTTAAAAGTAGAATTATCAAGAAAACCCAAAAAACAATGAGAAGTACAATTAAGAGCGCATATGCAATCCTAAACTAAATAGATACTCGATTCCAATTCTAGCTCTCTATGGATATCGATCCCGACCCAAAATCGGGTAAACGCTATTGTGATCCTCTCTTGCTACTTATTAGTAGTGCGGAGTTGGAAGTGATCAAATGCCTATTACTATTCTAATTTCAAGCATGACTCCCTTGTTAACACTTTGAAGTAATTGTTTGTGTTCTGAAGGCCAATCAGTTCCTACTAGTTCTTTGAACTTGCTGGTCTATATGCATCTCTTCTCAGCCATGATTATGTGTTTCTGATTTGGGCCCTCTATGTCCCCAACCCCTTATTTTCTGCTTGTGAATGTTGGAATGATACTATTATTTGAGTTTGTTCTGTGTGTGCTACTTGTTCCAAGTTGTTGATGCTCATATCCCCTTATCCTTTCAAAACTATTTTTTTTCCTTAAGCAACTCTTCTATCGTTTTTTGCAAACTTATTTCAAACATGCTTTGTTAAGGTTATTTCCAGCTTAACTCTTTTAAATCTATATCAAGCACTCTCTCGTGTACTCTTAGACCACTAGGTTCTGGCCCTTTTGTGTGAGCCTTGCCTTGGGACCCTGGAGCTCCCTCTGAACTTGGACACATAAAAGCTGGTCTTTCCACACTGCACTTACGCTATCTTGGCTATGAAATCTTGGTGTGAGCACTGCCCGGGATCCCTTGAGGTCCTTAGGGAACTCTTACACACCCGGATATGAGAAAGACTATGGAATAATCTTGGCACTTAAAGTGATTTATTACATAACTCAGGGAGGAAGTCCTAATCAGGCTTCCTATAGTGTAACTTCTTATTTTTCATTGCTACTTATATAATTCATTTCAATATTGGCCTGTAATAACTTGTTGTAAACAAGTATTGGGGTTGGCTAGTGAAAAGGGATGGGGTAAATATGCATGTTATAGTTGATAAGGGTAGAAAATATGTTATTAGGTTTATATTCCTAATTGCGCAATAGAAACCATGCTTAGGGTTCATACATGCATTAGAAATCATGCTCTTAGATCCCATGTGTATTGTTTCAGCATGTGCACCCTTACATAATCATGTGTTGAAATCTGCTAATAATTAGAACTTTACTATTATGTTATGCGCTGCCATGTGCATTTAGAAATCTTGCTCTTAGGAAATTCTTCAATCATTCTGCACATTTAGAAATCATGCTCTTAGAAAATTCTGCAATCATGTTGTGCATTTAAAAATACTGCTTTAAGGATCCTGCGTATAAATTATTAGATACCATGATTAGGTTCTCATTCATACTTATCCAGCTATGCTTAGTTAAACTACTGATGAATGAAATGGAGTATAAAAAATCTCATCCTGTTTTAAACAACCTGGTAATAATCCTTGCATGCCTTTGCAATATGTAGAACATCATGTTTTAGGTCAAAACAATCTCCAAACTGTTTTTTAATAATTCTGAATAACTGCTACATATTATTTTACGCCTAGGAAAGCCTTAGGCAATTAACTTTAAATAAAACCAGAACCGTCTCTGTGATGTGTTCAACTGACAATGCATTAAAATCAGTAGGCAAGCCTGATTCAGACTTCCTTTCTGAGTCATGTAATAAATGTGGTTCTGTTCTTATCACTTAGATACCGTATTAGGACCTGAATTCAGACCTTAATTGTGTATGAGTCGTGTTGTCTATGTGAATTACTTGTGCAGGTATATCTGAGCCTTTTATATGTTTCTGTGTTTCCCCTTAAATGCAGTCTTATGTGTTCTTATTTTTCGCCTAGTATTTTGCCTTTAAACTTGAGGGTCTGCCTAGAACTCCCCCCCCCCCTGTAGGATAGGAGTCCTAAATCCCTCTGGGACTGATAGGAAAGGACATGTAACATCATGTAATAGGAATCGAGACCAACCCTCGCTTTAATTACCTTCATGGGGCGGGAAAGGGTAGATATGGATATGATGAACGGTGCATTAATACCATTCGTAGCCCCTCTTTGAAGAGTGTCATACCGGGTGTTGCATTGTGTGATCCATATTATAAACAAACCTAGGACATCCCCTTTACATTCACAAACATGCTTAGATTGTAATCCTTTTCAAAATCTCGCTTTTTTCACTAATTGTTTTTCAAACACATGTGTATTTAAACTTAAATCCCCTACTATTTGAGCCATACTTGTTTATCTGCTAATTGTACAAATTCACAAAAAACTATCTGGCTAGGAAGAGGGGTGCCTAACACATTCCCCGTATGATAATTTAAAGCCCTTACCCTATCTACGGTTACCGAACGTAGTTATAAATGAACCTTATAGGTGCCCGAACGTACCTTAAATCTCTAGGTGGCGACTCTTCAAAAAATGAAAACCCCTTTCCCAAAAGGAACGAGTTGTCCCATACTAAAATGTCATAAACCTGATTCCCTCTGCGAGGAAGGAAAAAGGGGGGAGACACTTATCGGGGTGAGTTCTCCTATTTGTTGCTCCATTTATGGGTGCATTTCATGATTAGCACTCTATTTATATGATTACCTTATTGGGAGTTTCTATGAGTGATAGTCATGTCTATCGTCTATTTCTAGCCATTGTCGGGAGTTATGAGACTAGTAGAAAATTCTTGTCCTTTTTGATTGGCTTGATATGATTTATGAATATTTTGTGTCCGAGCCATGATGTTTATGCTCCACTGGTGTGGGATCCACTACTTGTTGTAAATTGTGATGGAATTGATCTAGTGAGAGTTTCCAGCTGATTTGATGTGTACCACACTTGAGATTCAGAGTTGAGGGCAGGACCCTCGTGATTTCATGTGATTTGATATGTTGAGACCAGGCTGTGTACCACGGTGGGAGTTATATCAGTATGAGGTCCTTGTGATTCTTTTATATACTTTAGTTCTTTCTTGTTAGATTGTTTTTGTATATTATTATTAATTGAGAAATTTGTACTTGTCGGGCTTATTTGATAGTTCTCTTATGTGTTTCCCTTTCCATATTCAGTCATTTTCGTTCTGCGCTTCTTAAGTTTTAGCTTGTGGGGTGTGTGCCCGCTGGTATTAGCTGAGATTTGGTGAGTCGGGTGTTTATTTATGTGGCTTTTGTGGTTATTGTATCATCACCAGTGTTTTGGAGGTTTGAAACGGGTTCCTATTGAATATGAGGCTTATGGCCAGTGCTGAATTTTATTTCGGGCGATATTATTATCAGAAATGTTACTGTGGGCCTATAGGTGATTTGTCATCTTGTAAGGTTGTACTATATGGGCATTGGTATGAATTGATGCAACTAGTTGAGACTGATACCGGGCATAAATTTAGAATCGGTTCTTTTGGAAATTTATGGAAGGTAAGAATTCTGGTTCTAAGGCTTATTGGTATTGTTAGAAAGGCTCAATTTTAGTTGACATGAAGTCGTTAGGTTTATGTGGAATGGGGTGATATGGGATCACCCGCGGGTGTATGTTGGAAGTGTGCATTCAGTGACTTGAGGACTTTGAGGCGAATCTTGGCACGTTTGAGGACGAACATCGGTTTTAAAAGGGGAGGATGTAATGACCGGGCTGGTTGTTTTGAGAATTTAAGCTCCGTTCAGCGGCGTACGATCTCGAACAACTTCATAATATGAGTATAAACTTGCATGCATAGTTGAATTCAGTTAATGGATGATTCAGAGTCAAATTGGAAGAAGGTATCTAGATTTGGAAGTTTGAACGGTAGGAATTTGACTTTTGAGTAAATGGCCCCGAAATGGGTTTTGGATGATCTCAACAGTTTCGCATCGTTATTTTGGACGTAGGTGTGTGTTTAGATTGTATTTTGGAGGTCCATAGCTTATTTAGGCTTGAAATGCTAAAGGTTGAATTTTTGAAGTATCCAGATCAATAGTGAAATTTTGATATCGGGGTCGGAATGAGATTCTGAGAGTTGGAGCAACTCCATTATGTCATTTTGGACTTGTCTGCAAAATTTGGCGTCATTCTGGGTTGATTTGATCGATTTCGGCACATGTTTTCGAATTTGGAAGATTTGAAAGTTCATAGTTCGATTCATGGTGTGATTCGTCGTTTCGGCATTGTTTAGTGTGATTTGAGACCTCGAGCGAGTCCGTGTTAGGTTATGTGACTTGTGTATGTGTTTAGACGAGGTCCCGGAGGCCTCGGGTATGTTCCTGGTGGTCCACGGGTCATTTTTCCCATTCTTAGAACTGCTGTTTTGCTACTTCTGGTATCCTCCTTCGCGATCGTGAACAACCTCTTGCGTTCGTAAGGCCTTGTTGCTGACCACCTCGAAATCCTTCTTCACGTTCGCGTCCAACACTTCGTGTTCGCGAAGCCCTGCATTTTCTTTCTTCGCGTTCGCGTAGGTTCCTGCCCTTCTTCTCCGTGTTCGCGATGAGCAACCTGGGAAGCCTTAACTTGTCTTCTTCGCGAACGCGGTCCTCTCTTCGCATTCGCGATTCACAAAAACCTGTGCAGACAGAATATATTCCAAAATCGAGGGTTTCACCATTTTCATTACATATTTACTTCTAGAGCTCGGTTCTTGGCGATTTTTGGTGGGTTTCTCGTGAAATTCGATTGGGTAAGTGTTTTCAACTATAATTAAATATAATCAATGAATTTGTCTTTATTTTTATCATTTAAATTGTGTTTTGGGTTGGGGAAAGAGTTGGTTTTGAAGAAATATTCTAAAATGAAAAATCGTGATTTGATGGACCAAATGGTATCTGAATTTGATAAATGTTGTATTATCGAACTCATATCGGAATGGGTAATCAATTTTTGTACAATTTATCGGGTTCCAAGGTACGGGCCCGGGGGTCTACTTTTGGACCAATTTTTAGAATTTGATCAAGATTGAGACTTTATGATTCGGAATAGTCTCTTATGTGTTTTATTTGTGCTTTGAAGTTAATTTGGTTAGATTTGAGACGTCCAGATGTCTTTTCACCCTAGAAGTGCATCTTAGAGTATCGGTTTGTCATCTTGAGGTAAGTATCTTGCCTAACCTTTTGTGTGGGACCTCCCCTTAGGATTTGAGTCAGCTATGTTGATTGTAGTTCGTGTACGCGAGGTGACGAGTGCATGCTCAGACTTATTTGTGGAAAAATATTCCTTTTAGGGTTCTAGGTCCTTATATTCACTGTGTATGAATGTGTACTTGATATACTTGAGTTTTCCACTTACTAGTTTTACCAGTACATGCTCTAATTGGAATTAATTGCTCATGATTAATTCTTAATGCCTATTTGACTCTTATTTTGCTTAACTAAAGATTTTTACCTCTTCTATTGTCATGCTATCTTTTATAACGACTCGTCTTTATTGGAAATTATTATTATCTCCCATGTAATTGTTTATTATTGATTGAGGTGATGATTATCTTCCCGCTGCTCATGCTTAATTAAAATTATTGTATATTCTTCGTAAATTTCCCAACCTTAAAAGAAGTTTAGATAATCTATATTTAGTTGACATTTCCTTATTTGGAATTATTTGATTCGTGTTAGCTTCCTTGTTGTTGAATTACATATTGTGGGATCGTTGCTTCATATTATTTTCTCTCTTGTTGAGTTGTTCTTATCACGCTTAGTATTCTCTATTGTGGTTATTCCTTGTGATTTAGTTTTACCGTCCCTTTGTGATCGAAAGTTCTTGAGTTGATTTACTTGTCGTGTTCTTGTATATGTTGTCATTGTTGTTGTTGTACTTGTTATGTTGGTGCACGAGGTTTCTGCTGTGCAATTGTTGATATTGTGATGCGTGAGACTTCTACCGTGCGGCTATTGTTATGGGGTTGCACGAGGTTTCTCTTGTGCTATTGCTACTATTGATATATTGCACATGCATCATGACATGGCGGGGTATGTACATATATGCTTATATGTGGGTTATGAATGTGGGAAGACAAGGTGGGTACATTATGATGCACGTGTGGCGAAATAAGGCAGGCACTTATTATGTTATTATTTACACACATTATGTTAGGGATTGATTTTGATGATTTGTGATGGCCTGAGGGTATTCTTGTTGTTTAATATGGTGTTGTGGTACGCTTATCTGTATGAGATTTACCTTATGGAAGTTGTAAGGTACATCTTACGTGTTTTCTGTTCTTTTCCTTACGCTTATTAGCTGGTAGGAGCTATGTTAAAGCACTTGCACAAGTATATACGTAGTTGAACACTCCTATTGGATGTGAAGTCCTCATGATTTTGCTGAGTATAGATGTACACCCTCGTTTACTTGTTATATATGTGAAAGTGGCTCAAGTTAGCAAGTAAGTTGTCAGCATGACAATGAGGTTCATGGGGGCACAGGATGGCAAGTGTTAGATTTTAGGTACTGGGACTCATGAGCTATAATTTGTTCGAGATCCGGTACTTCATGAAAATTGTTGGATAAGACGTTATGTGAACACTGTCGTAGGACCTGAATTATTTCTTACCTTTACTGTATTGTGAACTTAGGATTCGGGTTTGTGTTTTCGTTCGCTCTTCTATGTCATTAGTTTGGTATTTCTGTTGTTACTTGTTGTTTTTCTTCCCTTGCTGTGAATGTAGTATTGTTATCCATTTCATGTAGTCATTATATATAAATCATGTTCCGTTCTTCCTATATTTGTACAGTTTATTTGACCGGTAGGTGTCTTGACTTTTCCTCGTCACTACTCCACCGAGGTTAGTCTTGATACTTACTGGTCACTACTGTGGTGTTCTCATGCTACTCTTCTGCACATTTTTGTTGTGCAGATCCAGGTACTTCCACTCATTCTTATCATTCTTGAGGTGAGGCGCTGCTGTAGAGACTTCGAGGTATATCTATCGTGTCCGCAGAAGACACGCAGACCGAGGAGTCCATTTCTATATTTTTGTAAGAAGTATAGCCCTTCAGTAGTTTTCCTTTTGTTAGACATTTCAGGAGTTAGAGCTTCTTATGTATCCCTTAGCTTGTGATTCATGGGGTTCCGGATTTTGGGAGTGTTATGTTTAGATTTTGTACTGTTATGTGCCAGGCGGCATCTTAAATACTGTTTTATTTTACTATTTCGGTTTTTAAATTATTTCTTCCGCAATTGTTGTTTATATTTCATATTGTTAGGCTTACCTAGTCGTAGATACTAGGTGCCATCACGATGGTTCACTGAGGGCGAACCGAGGTCGTGACAATACCTAAGCTAAATTTACGGGGTGTTATATTATCTCCCCCTTGGGAACATTAGTCCTTGAATGATTGTCCTAGTTGTAACTCCGGTTAACTACGGACCTTAAATGGGTCTGGTGGGAACATCAACTTTCATTAACTCTTACATACTAAATTTAATCAATACATGATTACTGACTGAATGATTACTGCATTGACTGAATATTGGTCTGCCACGGATACGTGAATCCTAAACTATTGAACAAGATATATGAATATTGAACTTGCTCGAATATTTGAGTATTGAACGAAAATTAATACCAAAGCACTAAGTTGGCATGCATATCTAAGTATTGGACTAACATGAGTAGTTGAGTATTTAATTAACATGAGTATCTGAGTACTGAACTCACATGAGTATCTGAGTAATGAACTCACACGAGTATCTAAGTACTAGAAATATGAATGTTATAACATGATACGTGAAATAATGGTTGTACCACCGCTAATTCTTGTGGCAACTCCAACTCATAAGCTATTTAACTGATCCTTTGTAGGATATACGACTTGATATATTTGGGAATGAGCTTTCCTTTCTACAAAAATCTTATAACACCTTTTATAGGCAAAATTTTCAGAAATGCCCAATCATCAACTTGAAACTCTAGGTCCCTATGTCGCATATCCGAGTTGGACTTTTTGTAGATCTGAGTCATCTTCATACTCTCTTGAATCAACTCAATTTTCTCCATAGTCTGATAGAATAAATTTGGTCCCAACAACTCTACTTCACCAACTTTGAACCAATTGGCGATCTACACCTCTACCCATATCTCACACAGTGCCATCTTGATACTAGAACTTTAGGTGTTATTATTAGCAAACTCAATAAGAGATATGTGATCATCCCAATTACTTTTAACATCAAGGACATATCCTCAAGTGTTTGAATAATGTGCTATGCTCTGCTATCTTTTTGAGGATGAAAAATATGTGCCTAATCCTTCCTAAAAGCTCATTTTAAACTGAGCACCATGGTCAAAAACTGACAGACAACAGAGTCCCATGCAATTAGACAATTTCCTGAATCTACAACATAGCATTATCATCTGCTGAATCTGGAGTCTTTACTGGCAAGAAGTGCACTGACTTTGTAAGTTGATTTACAATCACCCAATCAAACATGCTTACAAATTGAGTAAGATAATCCTATTATAAATTCCATATTTACCATCTCCACTCAAAATATGTGTATTCTCTAGTAAAACATTGGGCTTTCTGCTGCTCGACTTTCACTTACTAATAATTCGGACACTTGATCATAAAGTCTGCAACATTCTTTGTCATTCCGTTCCACCACTAAATCTCCTTAAGACCATGATACATCTTTGTGGTACCAATTAAATAGAATACCTGAAATTCTAGACGTCAGACATAATCCGCTCTCTGAGCCCATCTATGTATGGAATACACAGTCCATTTTGGTACCTTAAAGTACCATCATCTCCCCCTTGTTCAAAATCCATCATCTTATGCTTGTGAATCCCCTCTTTAAGTTGTAACTTGTAGGTATCATCAATCTATTTCTCTTTCACTTTGTCTGCTATGGAGGAACAAGTCCCGCTCTGGACAACAACTCCATTATCTTCGGAGTCTAAAAGCCGAACTCCTTGCTTGGCTAAGCGGTGAACTTATTTCACTATATATCTATTGTCTTCCTCAATCATGAGTTGTACTTCTCATACTTGATTATCCTTTTAAGATACTTCCTGAAAACACTTATAGAATTATTGTGAGCTACGTCTATACTCCAAATATTAGAGTATTTTGCAATGGCACTACCCTCGTAATTCATTACTGAGCATGATTTCATATTTTTTTTAATATCCCATGCTAACTATGCGGGTTTCAAATCTCCAAATAGACTCACTGATGATTTTCACATCTCTCTCTTAGAACAAAGGTGAAGGTCTTGTACTTACGGATCCTTCTCTGTTGTTGGGATCCGAATAACTTTTCTTATATTTTGAAATTTTTTGCATTTTATGTCAGTGACAAATCATCTTTCAACTTACTGCTGAGCAATCTTTCTTACTAGGAAAATCCAAATCTATAAGTTTTTATAACTGCACAAAGCGCGGTGTAATTTAATGGTTACTTATATAAATGGAAGGCCTGTGTATTCACAACTATCAAGCACAGTCTTAATGATTTAGCTCTTCTAACACTGTCAATCTTGGGGAAACCCCTTTTCGATAAATCTTAAAGGCTATTCTTCTACAGTTTGATCTCTCATTGCCTAGCATATCCTTTTCCCCAATGTCATTGTACTTCAGGTTTAACTTAAACTCTTTGGCTTCTAATACACGTTCGGTATTACAAATTTTCATTCACTCATTAGTGTTAACTTTACTAAGTAAATCAAAATGTACTCCTACTAGCTTTGCTGAAATTGCTAATTTGTTGTATCTACTCAAAACTTACTTACTATCCTTTTACTAACAACTTGCTAGCATCTTACTTTCTTGTCCTGATTTGAATAACTAAAGTGAAGCATAAGGTTACTTTTAACTTTCCTCATCATCTGACCATATTCTTTTGCCGCACACTATCCTTCTTTTTGAACTATGTCCATAGATCATACTTAGAGAAATTTCATTTGTCTTAAAAAAATTGGAATGTCTAACCCCTGACTTTCTACATACTTCAAAATCATATCAGATTATAAACATTTGGGGTAACCAATTAGTTACATAAATTAAGTGGAATTGGCATACCTTTTATCTCACAATAATAGCTGGTCCTTATAGAAACTTACTTATGTAGTACTTTCTAGTTCTAATATGAATAAATCTAAATAACTTAAAATCATTCCTTGAAATTCAATATCGGTTGCTATATTTTTGTACACCATATCTTTTTAGTCATATACATGAATCGTATGAAATATATGTCTTTGATATATCAAATGTTTCTGACTCCTAGGTGTTTTTCTTTTAGGCTCTTTTCTGTCCAAAACTATAATGACCAATTCTATGCTAGTTACGGTCTAATTCTTAACTTGTTGCACCGTAGGGTCTAACATATGAACTATCATCATCAAACCTGCAACCCCATTTCCATGAATAAAAATGAAATTGTTCTGTGAGGTAAGAAATATACGGATACACTACCACGCAAAAACATGTCCTTTCAGAGTATATAGTTATCTGATGAATAACTTTCTGTGCCATCCGGTGAGTTATGGTCTTAATCCAGACCTAAAATATGCGAAGATTTCCCTATAAAAATTGTTACTTACATATTCATTTAGAACTCATAGGCATTACTGTATACACACCAGTCACAAGAATTTTGATGCATTGATAATTGGAGATCTGGTAACTGAATAACTGATAATTGGCATCATGAATAACCATAAACTTGCTAACTGAATATAACTGGTAATTAAGGTAAACTAATAACTATAGAACATGATAACTGCTTTTGTACTTTATGATAAGTTTATGCACTAATATGTATTGATGCCCATTACATCTCACTTTTAACATCATCTCATGTCTCATTTGTTACCAACCAATAATGCATAATTATACCCCAATATGGAATCATCATCTCTAGAAGCTTGGGTTTTTCTTGCCCATCGCATGGGCATTAGATACGTATGGAATTTCATAGGAACAGAAGGTTAATTGTTGCTCTAATCTTTGTGGCACGATGTAGAGTAGAAATAAGTAAGACAATCCTGGATATCTTGGTAGTTAATTATTTATATGAGTGGACGGCCTACACATATAAATGAAACTCCACTGGACATGGCTTCATATACTCCCTAAGACTCTTGAATCTAGTGCTAAGATACCAAGCTTTGTCACGCCCCGAACCTGGCAATGGACATAACACGGCACTTAGTGCTTGACTACATGTGACCGAGCAAACCAACTGGCTGGCTGAATCAACATGTGATATCATAACATACTAAATGCAAAAGATAAACTAACACGTGCTGATATATTGAAAGTCTAAATGATATAAATCAAATGTGAAAACACTAATATAGGCCTGAAACATATATGTAGCAACATTGCTTAACCTTAAATGCCAATGACTCTATATAACTGTTACTCTAGTCTATGAAGCCTCTAATGAAGTACTTAAAATACTGACTGTCTGAAAATACTGAAGACTGTAAGGTAATGATAATGACCCCAAAGAACTAGGGAACACCAAATAGTTGGTAAGAGAATCCTAGCGCTCTGAATCATCAACTTGTAAATCATTACCTGCATCGTGAGATGCATGCCCCAGGCAAAAGGGATATTGGTAAATTTGAATTCCACGGGTATGTAAAGCAACTAAAAGAAAGAATTATAAATGCAGAAACCGAAACTAAGCTAATAACTGAGAACTGATCATTGATAATTGAAATGATAACTATTGAAACTAAAACTGAAATGATAACTGAACAGATAACTGATAACTGAATTGATAAATGGTAACTAAAATGATAATTGATACCTAAAATGATAACTAATAATTGAATTGAACAAAGGAAGTAAGGATAAGAATACTCCTTCTTCTGAATGATGAACAACATGTTCATCTGAATAAGCAACGGCCTCGGTCCCAATATATATGTGCACAAGCTATGGCCTCAGGTCCAACTATACGTATACATAACTACGGCCTCAGGCCCAAAAATTTATAAAGCATAAACTACATCTCAGGACCAAGTATGCATAAAGCATATAGACTACGGCCTCAGGCCCAAATATAGGTGTTCAACATTCAGGAACTGAGAATCATACTGAAATATATGATGCTTAAATATTAAACTATATTAAGTTACACGATACTTGAATGTTGAATAGAGCTAGACTGAGATATGTATTCATGAACTGATTAAGAAAATTGAAACTTCAACTATTTATGACATGCTAAGTACTCTCATCTGAGACTCATGGGTATCAAACCCAAGTCTATATTGATTATGCACTGATTTCACAACGTTTAGAATGAAAGTCATGAACGAGTTATGAAGCTAGAGAATAGAAGTTCTGCAGCTATTCAAGGAACTAGGCTTAACTATATTTCTGAGGCAATTTGTAACGTGGTAAAAAAACATAGTGTAGGGAGACTACCTTAACTACCCACTCTTGAGTGTAATACAACATTTCTCAATCCTTTCAACTTTGATCTATAGAAATACAAGTTAAAGGGATTCTATAATAGCTATGATACTCATGTTTTGGTCACTTAAGCATTCTATCAAACACTTGGTGAGAATAAAGCTTCATAGTCCTTATTAATGGTGTTTCTAATAACCCATTTTCGTGCTACTAGATACATTTTAAAGTCTCAAATAGCTATAATCAACATCATTCTTCATTACCCATAAGATAAACAACACCCTAACCAATAGTCAACAATCAACAACCCAAATCGATAATCCGCTCATGCTTTTCTATCAAACCCATAAACTCATATCTTATGAACTAGAGTCTATAATCAATAATCTAATACTAGAATCAATTAGAGGGTGAAGACATTATCTTTTTGAAGTTCAATCCTCTTGAATTCGAGTTCTAGGATTCTTTACCTAAATAATATTGTCCCAATCGAATATCTAATGATATGGAGGATTTACCCGTATTAATAAGATCTTGGAAAATTTAAATTAACATATAATCACCATTAGAACTTACCTTGTATGGTGGAGGGACCTTTGAGGAGTTAGGTTTTTTAGAGCTCCCCTTCATAGTGCAAGTTTTTGTGTTTTTGGGGGTGTGGGGGATGAAATAGCACTTTAAAATGATCCCCAAGTGTGCCCCCCACACACCTGAAGGCCTAACCATGCACCTGACCACACAAAATGGTAGTAGCGCTGCCACAAGTTTGCGGCCGCGCACGTGACCCTCTGGGCGTCCATATTATGCACTACTCTGTAAAACGAATACAACTTTATGCACAGAGATCCGTTCAAGCTCCTTAATATATCGTTGGAAAGCTATTTCAATGTCCTACAACTTTTATGTTTTGCATTTTCTAAAATTCCTTACATAGTTTAACTAATTTTTTTGCTACACGACCGACCTTTTGTAAACGTAGTTGATGTAGTCGAGTCTTATGCGCCTCACTCTCCATCTTGATTCTAAAATAACTATTTCCACCCATACTCATCCCAATAGAAATTCACATGTCTAAAATAATATTACTGCTCATTTAACACGTCCATACCTAAGTCAAATTTATGAGGTGTTACATATAGCTCTTTGACTCTCACGTTCCATTAGCATTGATTATGCTTATTCACTGCAGGTACTGAGATAATCATAAGTATCTGGCTACGAGCTTGTTCATACTACTCATTGAGTACTATCAGAAACTGTAGAAACTTCAAACATTCCATAAACGCAACAGATTCACCAAATTTTGCACAATCACATATCAAAGCTGGGGCTAAACTATCAAACTCTGCCCAGAGTACTCGCACCTTTGAAAAATATGAAGAGATCGAATTAGTACCTTTATTAATTGTTGCAATTTCTCTATGAATTTGGAAGATTTTCGAACAATCTATCTTATCCAACCGCTCCTTGTGTCATTCCAAAATTCACTGGCATTTGAAAAGTAGACGATGCCACTTAGAAATTACGGTGAAACACAATTCATGATATGTGACAAAACGATTGCATTGCATTGCTCCCAAAGATCTATGAGATTTGTGCCAATATTTTCCTTTTTACAGGTGTCGTTGATGAACCTTATCTTATTCCGGCCTAGGATTGCAATTCTCATCACCCGACTCCATATGAATAGTTTTCCAATCCTCATAATTGTAGTGAGATCAACACAGATTGTCAATTGAATTGAGAAATAGTGGGTGATTGTGGCTTAATTTCTCCGGCAGTTCATTGTCAATGGCCTCCATAACTCAGCTTCGTCACAGTTCTCCGATGACGAGTTAAAAAGTAGAAAAATTACTTTAAATGACCACACTTATGGCCGATTAGCTCTGATACCATGCCGAATTTAGTGTAGAAGATCGATCATGGAGGATTAAGCTAAGAGCTTATTCTTCTTACTGAAGGAAAAATGAATTACAGTGTACAGTCAACTTCCTAAACTATTGTTATATAGCTAATTAACCGATTAACTACTTAGTTGGTTACTAACTTCTAATTATTACACATACACCCATTACTTTAAGTTAATTATACAATACTACCCTGCTTCATTATTGTTACTCTCAACACTAAGCTATTACATAATAAGATAAAATTTCAACAAAAAGAAGGAGCATTGTCACGTATCATCAACACAATAAATCCATATTCATGTCACAATACAAGTTCCATTACTTTTATGTTTCTTCATATGTTGATGGCCTGACTGTGTTTATTTGGAAGATTAATCTTAGGGATAGCAATTGGGGCGGGGCAGGACAAATTGGACGGGGCAGGGGGCATTTAAATGGGGCGGGACGGGGCGGGGAGAGTAGGGCAAAATTTAATTTTTGATAAATTTCAATAAGGCTAGGCGAGACCGGGCAAGATTTGGGTAGGATAAAAAAGAGATGGCCATGCATTTTTATTCTTTTCGCTATGCTCTTACTTTGAATCCAACTTCGAAAATCATCCCTGAAGGTTTCTTCTACGAGCACACGTCATCAGATTCTATATAGCTTGATTTTGCAAAAAAAATGTTACTTTAATGATTGTGATTAATGCTGTTAAATTTTATTGATTAATCATTTAATTATCAATGAAAACCATAGTTAAGATATAGTTGATGAAGCTGAATAATTTCCTTGTAGGTGATTACTTTGGCTGACGGTTGTATAAGAATATTAACCTGCCATTTTGATTAATCATTTAATTATCAATGTACACCACAGTGTAAGGGGAATTTGATCTTTGATAAATTATATAATATTGATAAAAATTATATTTTATTCAATTAATATGCATAAATAATTCTTGTTGACATGTCAATTTTAAATGTTTCAATAGAAAGTTGAAAAGGTAAAAGAAATTAAAAGCATACTGCAAAAGAAAATATGAAGAAAAAAAAGGACTCTAAAACGGGCAAAGCAGGACATGGCTTAATAGGGCGGGGCGGGGAAGGGTTAATTTTTTACAAAAGACTAAACAAGACAGGGCAGGGCGGGTCAAAATCTTAGCGGATCAAGGCTTGCCATGTCCCGCCCTACCCTGCCCCGCCCCATTACATTCCTATTAAATCTTATGTGAAATTTTATTTTTTGTAGTTTCCAGTATTCGGTTGTTGAATTCCTGAAGGGTCTTATTTCATGCGAATGTAAAAAATTTGTTGTGACAAACGTTTAGTAGAATGACAACTCGTGAAATAAATCTTACATTTTACAGGGTAATAGTTTGAACTTTCCCGAACAAAACAAATAACAAAAGGCTAGGACTACTTTGTAAAGTTAATAATTAGTACTACAATTGTTCATGAATTCGTACCCGTTTCTAGGCACGTACGTTATGTGTTCAACCTTATCAGTGAGCTTAATTCTTTTTTAAAATTATATAAATATCATAAAAAAATGTACTTAGAATTATATAATAAAACTTCAAGAAACTTTCAAGTCAATGATGTTATTTAACTAGCTGGATGAAGGAAAAAATTTTATCTCACAAAAGTCCTCAAATATATATAGTGAACTAATTAATTTTCATATATATAGTGAACTAATTAAATACCAAATCCAAATCCAGTTAGTTTTCATATATATAGTGAACTAATTAATATAAAAGTAGTCTAATACCAAAAATGCAGTAATTTTGTTGACCGAGAAACAAGTACAAAAAGGAAGCCCAAGTCAAGTTCATGAGTAGTAGCTTTCGAAAACAAAACTTGCAACATGGCAAAGTTCCTCGCTTCACTTTTCTATGTTGTCCTCTTTGTTGCTATCTCATCAGGTCTCACTTTAACTGAAACGATGATATCTTTGCTTTAATCTTTTTTTTGAATTTTGCATCCGATTTTCGATATTTGCATTAGGATTCGATTAAATTTAAAGTCATGCTGTAAAGTTCCAATTTGGGGAGAAAATACTCCCTGATAAAGACAACTTCATGCCCAGCTCCCGAAGTCGCGACCTCTGGCAAAGGATAATGGAGTATTTTCCACTCCATCGCAACATTTGTTGGTTGCTTTACATTATTACGATGATATTATTTGTTATTTTATTTTATTTTATTTTGTTGAATATGCAGATGAGAGGTTTGTTCCAGTGGTATATGGAGAGCAATGCACAGTTGATGTTGGTTTTAACATTTGCAGCTCTCTTAACGATCGATGTAGGAAGATATGCATTCAAGCAATTTTCTATCCGGTTGACCAAGCAACGTGCCAAATACGTAGCGATGGTTCTACATTTTGCGAATGTATATTTGCTTGCCATAAAAAGGGAACTTAAAGATTGGAACATCACCTGCACCTTATTGATGTTTCAGATTTTAAATATTTTAATAATTTGAGATTGAGACATAGTTATGGTAAGAAAAAATTGTACAACTAACCAACACCATAATTTACATGTTCTATATATGCCATGACCCGGAATTTCCATCTTTGGGACAGTGATAGCGCCTAACATTTCATTTGCTAGACAAGCCAACGTTAGAGAACCGTTAAGTCAATTTTCATTTAATTTCCATAAATAAAGTAGATTAAGCCAAAATGAGTTAAAACTGAATGCAAAATAACATAAATGCCCAAAATCTACTACAATACGGATCTGGAGTCACAACTCACGAGCTTCTGGAATTTACTACTAGACAGAGTTTGAAAGAAATACAAACGTTCTGAATGAAAAGAAACAGTAAAATAGAAGGAGACTTCAAGGTCTACCAGCAGATCTACCTCGCCCTCCAACAAGCAAGTCCAAGCTGCTACGCCTTGCTAGGGCCAGTACCAAAATCTGCACAAGAAGTGCAGAGTGTAATATGAGTACAACAGACCCCATGTACACATAAGTGTCAAGCCTAACCTCGACGAAGTAGTGACGAGGCTATGACAAGACACCTACATGATAAACCTGTGCAGATAACAGTATATGTACAAGATAATGACAAATAAACTATTGGGAGGGGACATGCTAAAGGGGATACATGATACGAGAGATACAACAGAAATGATAACCAGAATAGTTATTATGCCCTTAACCAGGAAAACCAATAAAGCACAATGAAGAAAATTGCACGGCATCACTCTTCGTACTTATACTCTTACCCTCACAATGAAACAATGATAATTTACGATATCACCCTTCATGCTTTTACTCTCACTCACAGTATAGATCAATAGATACGGCACGACATTACCTTCGTGCATTAACTCTCATAACATGATAGTCATCACCCTTCATGCATTAACACTCACAATATGGCACGGCATCACCCTTCGTGCATTAACACTCACAATATAGTACGGCATAACCCTTCGTGCTTTAATACTCTCCCTTACCACATAACAATGAACAAGTAATAACCGGGAGATAGGATCAAGAAAAACAAGTCTTACTTCAATAATGGGTCCAAAATACCAATCTCAACTTTTGAATCAATATTCAAGTATCATGAAAGGACATTAACATGGTAGAAACTATAAATTTAACAAATAACCGTCTAAGCATGGATAACAAGATCAAAGAAAGCAATATTTGCAAAGAACAAGTCTCACCCGCATGCTATAACCTGGCACCAACGCATAAGTACTCGTCACCTCACATATACATTGTACCCAACATCTAAACATGTATCAAATAGACAAACAAGTCATAATCCATCAATTCAAGATTAACCACGACACTTACATCGCTCCAAGGATCAATTCAAAGCTCAACCACGGCTTTACCCTTCAAACAAGCCTTCAAACCAATAGAATATAGCAAATTACCAACCAAACGATTAAAATTAAGCCTTAGGAACTACCACGTTTGCAAAAGATTCAATTTAGGTCATTATTGAAAAACTCAACTAAGTAAACTCCCAAGCACGCTTGGTCAGAACCTGAAATTTAGACCAAAACCAGATTACCCATTCACCCCCGAGCCCGATTATGTAATTTATTTTGGAATCCGGCCTCAATTTGAGGTCTAAATCCCCATTATAAAAATCTCTAATTCTACCCAACCCCCAATTTTCACTACGAATACACAAGATTTTTTGTTGAATCTTAGGAAATTTAGTGAAAGATTAAAAGGAACCCATTTAGAGTCACTTACCAATCATTTGGGGAAGAAGAGTTCTTTAAAAAATCGCCTCTAGGGTTTCTATGTTTGAAAATTTGAGATAATAAACAATAATTCCATCTAATTCCCATTTTGATCAGTTGCAGATGTCGAATTTGCGACCTGGGGTTCGCAAATGCGAAGAAATCATCGCAAATGAGAAGTCCTTCCCATCTCTGCTTCCATCGCAAATGTGATGAAATGTTCGCAAATGCGAACAGGGCCTAATCGGAAATGTGACCCATTGATTGCAAATGCAAAGTAACTCCCCCTCCCCCCTCCAGTCCCTATCGCAAAAGTGAAGACCTGGTCGCAATTGCGCAACTAGGTCTCTTTGAAAATGCGAAGATTATGATTGCAAATGAGAAACTGACAAGCATGCTGCTATATCGCAAATGTGATACCAAACCTTGCAATTGCGAGGTCTAAGACCTTCATCAGAAACTGAAGAATACCAGCAATGTTTCTAAGTCCAAATTCACTTTGTATCCTATCCGAAACTCATTCGAGCCCTCGGGGCTCTAAACTAACTATGCACACAAGTCTAAAAATATCATATTAACTAGCTCGCGCAATCAAATCACCAAAATAATACCTAGAACTATGAACTTAGCACCAAATAAAAGGAAATTTTTAAGAAAATTCATGAACTTCTAACTTCACAACCGGACATCCAAATAATGTCAAACCAACTCCGATCCTCACAAAATTTGACAGACAAGTCATAAATATTGTATTGGACCTATACCGGGTTCTAGAACCAAATACAGACCCGATATCCAAAACGTCAAATGTTGGTCAAACATTTCATAGTCATTAAGATTTTAACTTTCAAATTTCAACAAAAAGTGATAACCAGGGCTAGGGACTTCCGAATTCGATTTAGCGAATACGCCCAAGTCCCACATCATGATACGGATCCACAGGGACCATCAAAACACGAATTCGGGTCCGTTTGCTCAAAACTTAGACCAAAGTCAACTTAAATGGTTTTTTAAGGCAAAAATTTCACATTTTCTCAGTTATTAACATAAAAGCTTTTCGGAAATACACCAGGATTGCGCACACAAATCGAACAGAGCTAAAATAAGGTATTTAAGGCTTCACAACGCAGAATTAGGTTCTAAAATATTAGATGACCTATCGGTTCATCACATTCTCCACCTCTAAAAAAATCGTTCGTCCTCGAACGGACATAGTCATGACCCTGGAATAGTGAAAAGGCGGGGATATCTACTCCGCATGTCCAACTTGAACTCCCAAGTAGCTGCCTCGATGGGCTGACCTCTCTACTGCACTCAAACTGATGGATAACTCTTCAACCTAAACTGATGAACCTGCGGGTCTAGAATAGCCACCGGCTCCTCCTCATAAGTCAAATCCTTGTCCAACTAGATAGAGCTAAAATCTAACATGTGGGACGGATCATTGTGATACTTCCAGATCATGGACACATGGAAAACAGGATGAACCAACTAGGTGGCAATGCGAGCTTTAAGACACCTCGCCCACTCTCTAAAGAATCTCAAAAGGCCCGATATACTTAGGGCTCAACTTGCCCTTCTTTCCAAACCTCATCACACCCTTCATGGGTGATACCTGGAGCAACACACTCTCTCTGGCCATGAATGCAACATCACAAACTCTACGATAGGCATAACTCTTCTGCCTAGACTAAGTTGTGCGAAGTTGATCTTGGATAATCTTTACCTTATCTAAAACATCATGTACCAAATCTGTACCCAATAATCGAGCCTCCCCTGGCTCGAACCATCTAACTGGCGAACACCACCGCCTATCTTATAATGCCTCATAATGAGCCATATGAATACTCGACTAGTAGTTGTTGTTGTAGGCAAACTCGCAAGCGGCAAAAACTGATCCCAAGAACCTTCGAAGTCTATAACACAAGCGCGGAGCATATCCTCTAATATCTAAATAGTGCACTCAGACTGTTCATCCGTTTGAGGATGAAATGTTGTGCTCACTCAACCTGCATGCCCAACTCACGCTATACTATCCTCTAGAAGTGCAAGGTGAACTGCGTACCTCAATTAGAAATGATAGACACGGGCACACCGTGAAGAGGAACAATCTCGCGGATGTAAATCTCAGCCAACCACTCTAAAGAATAGGTAACTACCATAGGAATGAATTGTGCTGACTTGGTCAGCCTGTCCAGAATGACCCAAACTACATCAAACTTCTTCTGAGTCAGTGGGAGTCTAATAACAAAATCCATAGTGATATGCTCCCACTTCCAGTCAGAAATCTCTAACTTCTGAAGCAAACCACCAGGTCTCTAATGCTCATACTTTACTTGCTGACAATTTAGACACCGAGCTACATATGCAACTATATCCTTCTTCATCCTCCTCCACCAATAATGTTGCCGCAAATTCTGATATATCTTGGCAGCGCCCAAATTAATAGAATATCGGGAACTGTGAGCCTCCTTAAGAATCAACTCACCAAGTCCATCCACATTAGGCACACAAACATGGCCTTGTATCCTCAAAACTCCATCATCTCCAACAGTAACCTACTTGGATCACCGTGCTGCATTGTGTCCCTAAGGACAAGTAAATAAGGGTCATCATACTGTCACTCCCTGAAGTGCTCAAACAATGAATATCGGGCGACTTTACGAGCTAGAACACGACTAGGCTCAGAATTATCCGACCTCATGAACCGATTGGCCAAAGCCTGAACATCTAATGCAAGCGGTCTCTCACCGACTGGATGTACGCAAGGCTACCTATACTCGCTAACTTTCCACTCAAGGCATCAGCCACCACATTGGCCTTCCCGGGATGATACAAGATGGTGATATCATAGTCTTTCAACAGCTCCAACCACCTCCTCTGCCTCAAGTTGAGTTCCTTTTGTTTGAACAAATACTTCAAGCTCCAATGATCTGTGAATACCTCACACGACACGCCGTAAAGATAGTGCCTCCAAATCTCCAGCGCATAACCAATGCCTGCCAACTCTAAGTTATGAACAAGGTAATTCTTCTCGTGAATTGTCAACTATCGCGACGTATATGCAATCACCCTGCCATCCTGCATCAATACTATACCAAATCCAATACAAGATGCATCACAATATACCGTATAAGATCCTAAACATGTGGGCAACACCAACACTGGCGCCGTAGTCAACTCAGTCTTGAGCTTCTAAAAGCTCACCTCACACTCGTCTGACCATCTGAACGTGACACCCTTCTGGGTTAAACTGGTCAACGGGGCAGCTATAGATGAGAATCCCTCCACAAAGCGATGGTAATAACCCGCTAAACCCAAGAAACTTTGAATCTATATAGCTGAAGTAGGTCTAGGCCAGTTCTGAACTGCCTCAATCTTCTTAGGATCCACCTTAATGTCGTATGCTGATACAACGTGCCCAAGAAGGTGATTGAGTCCAACCAAAACTCGCTTTCTGAAAACTTAGCATATAATTGGCTACTTCTCAGAGTCTAAAGTACAATCTGAAGATGCTGCTCATGCTCCTCTCGACTGCGGGACTAGATCAAGATATCATCAATAAACACAATCACAAAGGAATCTAGATAGGGCTTGAATACCTGGTTCATCAAATCCATAAATGTTGTTGGGGCATTTGTCATCCCAAATAACATCACTAGAAACTCATAATGCTCATAACGAGTCTGAAAAGATGTCTTAGGGACATCGAATGTCCTAATCCTTAACTGATGGTAGCCAGACCTCAAATCGATCTTTTAAACTACATTGGCACCCTGAAGCTGATCAAATAAATCATCAATCCGGAACAATGGATACTTGCTCTTGACTGTGACTTTGTCCAATTGCCGATAATATATGCACATCCTCATCAATACATCTTTCTTCTTCACAAACAACACGGGTGCCGAGGGCAAGACACTAGGTCTAATGAAGCCCTTATCAAGCAAATCTTGCAACTGCTCCTTCAATTCATTCAACTCTAGCAGGGCCATACAGTACGATGGAATAGAAATAGGTTGAGTGCTCGGAGCCAAATCAATGTAGAAGTCAATATCCCTATCGGATGACATCCCCGGCAGGTCTGTAGGAAACTCACGAACAACTGGTGTTGAATCCATAAAAGGAACCCCTGCACTAGAATCGCTGACATAAGCCAAATAAGCTAGACACCCCTTCTCGACCATACGTCGAGCGTTCATGTAAGAGATAACCCAACTGGTAGAATGACCAGGAGTCTATATCCACTCTAATTGAGGCAACCCTTGCAAGGCTAAGGTCACCATTTTGGCATGACAATCCAATATAGCATGATAAGGTGACAGCCAATCCATACCCAAGATAACATCAAAATCTACCATTTCGAGAAGTAGAAGATCTACACGTCTCAAGACTCCAATGATAACCATACAAAATACGATAATCGTGATCTACAACAATAACATCTCCCACAAGTGTGGACACATACACAGGAGCACTTAAAGAATCACGAGGCACAACCAAATATGAACCAAAATAGGATGACACGTAGGAATAAGTAGAACCCAGATCAAATAGAATTGAAGCATCTCTACTGCAAACTGAAACAGTACCTGTTATAACACTGTCATATGACTCAGCCTTAGGCCTAGATGGAAAAGCATAGCATCGGGGCTGGGCCCCACTACTCTGAACTACATCTCTAGGACGGCCCCTAGCTGGTTCTACATTTAGCGGTCTAACCTCCACCTCTAGCGGCCTGACCTCCACCTCTAGCTATTTAACCCGTTCCTCTAGTTGGTTGGGCGGGCGGTGAAGCACTTGGTGCTGGGACCATGGCACAAGAATCCTGATGACGTGAACTGCTCGATGCCCGAGGGCAAAACCTAGCAATGTGCCTCTTATCACCACAAGTATAACAGGACCTCGACGGTTGTGATTGTTAACCCTAAAACTGCCCCTGTCGACCTAAGTAACCATCCTGAAAGATCTGTAGTGGAGGTGCACTAATAGGAGCTGGTGGTGCACTATAGGCTAGCTGGTCGGAATAAGGCATATGAGGGCCACGACAACATGAAGCACCATGGGATGCCTGGAGTGATGAATGAAACGGCCTGAGAGGATGGCCTCTACCAAAAGTACCTCTGCCTCCATATGAGGCACCACTGAACCCGCCGGAATCAGGAGGCCTCTTGTTAGGCCCCTGACCTCCCCCTAGTGCTAGATCCATCTCAACTCGCCTGGTGATATTGACAGTCGTTTGAAAAGAAATCTCACTCCCCGTCTTCGTGGCCATCTGCAACTTGATAGGTTGGGAAAGTACCTCAATAAACCTCATCACCCTCATTCTTTCTCTCGGTAGGAGGCATGAGAATATCATGACAGGACTGATCCACAAAACGGGTATCATACTACATGACTGACATACTGCCCTGCTGGAGACGCTCGAACTGCCTGCGATAATCCTGTCTCAGTGTGACATCATAGAACTTCTCAAGAAATATCTGAGATAACTGGTCCCAAGTAAGAGCAGGCGAGCTAGGTTGCCTGGTCAAAACAAAATCCTTCCACCATCTCTTGGAGGAACCCATCATCTGAAAAACAGCAAAATTGACCCCATTGGTCTCCACTATCCCCATGTTTCTTAGCACCTCATTGCAGTGGTCAAGATAATCATGTGGGTCCTCAGAAGGTGTACCACTGAAGTGAACTGGAAAGAGCATGGTAAACTTGTCCAATCTCAATAAACCCTCAGGAGTCATAGCATGACCATCACCGGCATGTGCCATAATAGCTAGCTGAACTACTCCAATTGGCTGAGCTGCTGGAGTCTGATACTGAGGAGCCACCTTCTCTGGAGGGTGTGCAGCAGGATTCTATGCTCCTCCTCCAGCCTGAGAGATGGCTGGTGCCATAGGGAATGTACTGCCCTGGGCCATACTCTCCATAAGGCCCACCAAACAGACCAAAGCATCCTGAAGCACTAGGTGGTGATGAACCCCTCCGGGACCTGAGCTAGTCAAACAGTCAAGGTCTGGGCTGGAACCTCCTCAACAAACTCCACTTGAGGCTCCACTTCTGGTGTTGCTGCTCTAGCTCTAGGGTGAGCTCTGTCCCTGCTTCGGCCTCTGGCACTGCCTCGGCCTCGACCTCTGCCCCTCATAGGAGTGCCACTAGGGGCTCTAGCTCCTGCTCAGCTGAAGATGCAGTACGTGTTCCATCTGTGAGAGAACAAGAGTAGAAGAGTTCAATTAGCAATGAGAGAACAAAATCGCACGATAGAGAAGAATAGAAGTGAAACTTGTTCCTAAACTTCATAGCCTCAGAAAGATAAGTACAGACATCTCTGTACCGATCCTCCAGTCTCTACTAAGCCTACTCGGGAATTGTAAGACCTAGGTAACCTAGCTCTCTGATACCAACTTGTCACGACCCAGAATCCCACCTTCGTAACCATGATGGCGCCTAACATTTCAAAAAATAAAGTCGATTAAGGCAAAATAAATTAAAGATAAGCGTGGAATAACATAAATTCCCAATATCTACTACAGTACAAATCTGGAGTCACAACTCATGAGCTTCTAGAATTTACAACAAAAAAGAATCTGAAAGAAACATAACTGTTCTGAATGAGAAGAAGCAGTAAAATAGGAAAATAGAAGGGAACTCCAAGGTCTGCGGATGCTAGAATATCTACCTCGAGTCTCCAACAAGCAAGTCCAAGTTGTTATACCTCAAGAACAACTATGGCCAGTACCAAAATTTGCACGAGTAGTGCAGAGTGTAGTATGAGTACAACCGACCCCATGTACTTGTAAGTATCGAACCTAACCTCGATGAAGTAGTGACGAGGCTATGAAAAGATACCTACATGATAAACTTGTGCAGATAACAGTATATTTACAAGATAACGACAAATAAAAGTTAAACATGGACTATTGGGAGGGGACATGCTAAAGGGGATACATAATACAAGAGATACAGCGGAAATGATAACCAGAAAAGTCAATATGCCTTTAACTAGTAAAAATAATTAAGCACAATGAATAAAACTGTACGGCATCACCCTTCGTTCTTTTACTCTCAACCTCACAATGATGCAAGGCATCACGCTTTGTGATTTTACTCTACCTTATAGTATAGATCAATAGATATGGCACGGCATTACCCTTCGTGCATTAACTCTCATAACATAGCACGGAATCCTTCGTGCATTAAAACTCACAATATGGAACGACATCATCCTTCGTGCATTAACACTCTCAATATGATACGGCACCACTCTTCGTGCTTTAACACTCTCCCTTACCACATAGCAAGAAACAAGTAATAACGGGGAGATAGGATCAACAAGAATAAGTCTTACTTCAATAATGGGTCCACAATACCAATCTCAACTTTTGAATCAATACTTAATTATCACGAAAGCCTATAAACACGGTAGAAACTATCAATTTAACAAATAACTAGTCTAAGCATGGATAACATGATCAAAGAAAGCAATAATTGCAAAGAGCAAGTCCCACACGCATGCTATAACCCGACAACAACGCATAAGTACTCGTCACCTCACATATACATTGTACCCTATATCTAAACATGTAGCAAATAGACAAACAACTCATAATCCCTCAAGTAAAGGTTAACCACAACACTTATCTCTATCCAAGGATCAATTCAAAGCTCAACCACGGTTTTGCCTTTCAAACAAGCCTCCGAACCAATAGAATCTAGCAAATTACCAACCAAAAGATTCAAATTAAGCCTTAGGAACTACCCACGATTGCAAAAGATTTAATTTAGGTCATTATTGAAAAAGTCAACAAAAGTCAACTCCCGGGCCTACTTGGTCCAAATCCAAAAATCGAACCAAAATCCGATTACCCATTCACCCCTGAGCCTGGTTAAGTAAATTGTTTTGGAATCCGGCCTCAATTTGAGGTCTAAATCTCCATTTTATAAAAATCCCTGATTCTAGCCAACCCCTAATTTCCACCTTGAAAGCACAAGATTTTTGGTTGCAATTTTAGGAAATATAGTGAAAGATTAAAAGAAACTAGTTTAGAATCACTTACTAATGATTTAGGGAAGAAGAGTTCTTTGAAAAATCGCCTCTAGGGTTTCTAAATTTGAAAAGTTGAGAGAATGAACAAAAATCCACAATAACTCCCATTTTGATCAGTTCCTGATGTCGCATTTGTGACCTGAGGTTCGCAAATGCGAATTCCAGAAATGCAAAGAAGCCATCGCAAATGCGAAGTCCTTCCCATATTGCTTACATCACAAATGCGATGAAATACTCGCAAATGGGAACTGGACCTGATCGCAAATGTGACCCATTTATCGCAAAAGTCCCCATAGCAAAAGCGAAGACCTGGTCGCAATTGCGCAACTAGGTCTTTTCGCAAATACGAAGATTATGATCACAAATGCAAACCTGATAGGTATGCTACTATATCGCAAATGCGAGGCCATACCTCCCAATTGCGAGGTCTGAGACCTGCATCAGAAACTGAAGAACACCAGCGATGTTTCTAATTCCAAATTCACTCCGTAGCCTATCCAGAACTCACCCGAGCCCTTGTGGCTCCAAACCAACTATGGGCATAAGTCTAAAATCATCATATAAACTTGCATAACACCTAGAACTACGAATTAAGCATCAAATTAAAGGAAAATTTTAAGAAAACTCATGAACTTCTAATTTCACAACCGGACGTCCGAATCACGTCAAACCAACTCCGATACTCACCAAATTTGACAGATGAGTCATAATATAGTATTGGACCTGTACCGGGTTCCGAAACAAAAATACGGACCCGATATCCAAAAATTCAAACATTTCAAAGTCATTAAGCTTTTAGCCTTCAAATTTCAACAAAGTGCGATAACTCGGGCTAGAGAATTCCGAATTCTATTCCGGATATATGTCCAAGTCCCAAATCACGATACGAACCCACCAAGAATGTTAAAATATGAATTCGGTTCCGTGTGATAAAAACATTTACCGAAGTCAACTCAAATGGACTTTAAGGCGAAAATTTCACATCTTCTCAGTTTTAACATAAAAGCTTTCCGGAAACACGCTTGGACTGTGCATGCAAATAGAGGAGGGATAAATGAGGTATTTAAGGCTTCAAAGCGCAGAATTAAGTTCTAAAACATAAGATGACATATCGGATCATCACAATATATAGTCTACAATTTAATTTCCGTACAATTCATATGATGAATTTGATCTGATCAAATACTTAAGACTAACGTTTTACATATGAGATCCTTTCACGTATCTGTCATGTTTTAGTTGAATTTTGTCCCATTTTGTTCTCTCTAAGTCTAAGAAGAAACCAACAAAGAATTAACATAATAAGTACAAGCGAAAAGTTGGAAAGAAATTATTATAAAGTAATTTATAATACCATTAGTAAACAAAAAAAATTGGAGAAATTGCATGCTTGGTTCAATCGTGTTGGCACTTTCTTTTTCTTTTTTTCATTTTTTAATGACCACCTTCGCTAAGGGGAAGAAAATAAAGGAAAACAGAGTTGCTCAATTTTAAGTTTTTCATTCCTTTAGTTCCACGATGTAGGAATGGGTGTGAATGGTTCGGTCGGGTCCATTATTTTGAGAAATTTGTACAATATTAATTTTTTAGTTATTATATCGTGTGGATCAAAACTAAAATTTTTAAAATAGTTGTTCTTCGATATTAATACAGTTCCATTAATATTTGTTATCTCTTTTAAAAACAAAATCACGTAAAAGTTAGGATATCTCATTTGTTATGTAAAATTAACAAGTTTTAATAGAATACATGAACTATAGAATAAAAGAATTATATATTTATTGAATACAATTTTTAAGACCTTCAAGCTCATCACGATTTTGATTTACATGGCACAAATTGTAATAATGCAGGCTATGCGCTCTCTACACATTCTTTACCCGATTTTAGCTAGATGTTTCTATTTACCAAAAAGTAACCAAAGTGTTTTACAAAATATATACAAAGACAGAAGATATTGAAAGTTCATAAGTTTTGTTTCGGCGCACGTTTAGCCAAGGGAGGCTACAAATGCAGAAGATATTGAAAGTTCATAAGTTTTGTCTCGACGCACGTTTAGCCAAGGGAGGCTAACTTGCACCAACTATGGCAAGACGCCGGAACACGATGCACCGGCGAGCTTGATGGTTACGCCGGCGAATGAATTACGGCATACTTTCACTCCACAAACGTTTTGGAGCTTCCTACCAGCTCAATTTGAACATTCACACAAGTATAATAATATCATACAAACTCGCTCGCTACCTTTAATCATCAAAATAATATCAAATATCAAGAATCGTTCATCAAAACTCAAGATATTCAACTTTAAAACTCAATTTTAGCCAATTTTCACATAATGCGCCGAAACACCCTCAGGTCACCAGGAACCCCAGTCAAACATGCATACAAGTCTAAAACATCATATGAAGCTAGAATCATCAAAACATCGATCCGAAGCCGTTTACCAAAAATACTTATCGTGGTCAACTCAATTTCAATTTTAAGTCAAAAATCATATTTTCTTTAAAATTTCACGTAATAGCTTTCGAAAAGTAACACAGGCAACGCACGCATGTCATAAACCATCGGACAAAGTTATAGGAGGTCTCAGAATGACCTATTGGATCGTCACACTTATCTTAGATATAATGATAAAAATAGTTTATCTATTTACCGTATAAAAAGGTTTTAAAGTTTAATTATTTTTTGGTAGTCATACGAATCTCTTTTCTGATTTATATCAATATCAAAACTGTTCGTTCCAGCAATCTACACATTTGTCAAAAAATATTTTCTATATATGTTATTTTATAAAAATTTCATGTTTGCATTTCTTAAATGCAGAATACACGTGGATCCCACATTCCTCTAGCCACAACTCTCCTTTCAACGCACTATGCATGTGTTGATTAGATTATTTGTACAGTGCAAATACTCATTTCCAATCTTTTTCTCATTTTGGAAAATTATTAATTTTGTTATTCAAATAGAAGTTTCCATAGAGAAAATAAAACTAATTTTTAGATAATACAACAATAAAAAGAAGTATCGACATTTATAAAATTTTCATATTTACTGTGACGACCCGGCCCGTTGTCACGTGAGTTACCACCCCGTTTCTCCCATATTATGTTGTTCTATGTTTCAATATCAGTATTTGAGTTGTACGGATAGACTTGAATTGGCTTTAGTTGGAAATGAGGCACTTAGCCTCTTAGAAGGAAGCTTGTTTTGAAAAAGTCAATCAGAAGTTGACTATATAGTTAGAAGGCTCGGATGTGAATTCCAGTAATTTGGTTAGCTTTGGGGAATGATTTGTGACGTAGGAGTGCGATCGGAATTGATTTTGGAGGCTCGGTGTAGA
>MU757468.1:177102-233877 GCA_026770625.1 Nicotiana glauca | reverse complement strand
TCGGACCACAAATGGCCTTTCAAATCCTAATTTTAAGATTTTTTGCTCAAAGCCCTAATTTCTTGATCTTTAGCCATAAATTCATGAATTCCATGGATGATTCTTGTATAAAAACGTGTAATTAACTCATAAAACTTTCCTCCAGCGATCCCCAGTCGAAATCTCCTTACTTCCCGTCTCAAAGCTCCCAAAAACGCTCAAAAATGATGAAGAAATGAGCTGGGTCGCGGACCAAAATATTTTTAGCATTCTGTCCTTGATCACTGTCACTTGCTCTATGTGATCGCATCACTCCCTCCTGCAATCGCATAGGCCAAAATTCCATGCCCCCTATTTTATCTTACGCGATCGCAGGACAAGCCACGCGATCGCAGAGCTCTGTTTCCCCTTTCTACGCGATCGCAGGAAACTCCCACGCGATCGCACTGACCAATCCCCTAAGCCTATGCGATCGCAGACCATTTCACGCGATCGCATAGAGCAATTTCTGGGCTCCTCCAATTCCTTCTACGCGATCGCAGCCCCATGCTCGCAATCGCATAGAGCAACTCTGCTCTGCAATTTCTGCCGCATTTTTGCAGCCCAAACTTTCCCGTTAGCTATCCGAAATTACCCTGAGGCCCTCGGGACCTCAACTAAAAACACATATATGATCTATTACCTCATTCAAACTTGCTCGAACCATAAAATCACTATAGTTAACATCAAAATCGTCCGTTTTCGACAAATTCAAGTTTAAGTTTAACTATAACTTTCAAAATTCACATTCGATCAAAAACTCAACCAAACGACGTCCGAATGACATAAAATTTTGCACACAAGTCCAAAATCACCTAACGGAGCTACTGCAACTTTCTAAATTTCATTCCGACTCCCGGATCAAAATATCACCTATCAACCGGAAATCGCCAAAATAGTAACTTCGCCAAAATAGGCTAACTTCTTCACCGGACCTCCAAAATTACTTTCGATTGCGATCCTAAGCCTTAAATCATCTTCCGGAGCTAACCGAACCATCGGAATTCAATTCCGAGCCCTCTAACTCACAAGTCAACATCCGGTTGTCTTTTCCAATTTAAGTCTTCTTAAAAGAGACTAAGTGTCTCATTTCTTATCCAAATTACTCCAATTAAATTCTAAAGCACCCAATACCGACGATGGGACATAAAGAAACACAATAAGGGGAAGCAGGGCGGTGATACCTGAGACGACGGTTCGGGTCGTTACAGATAGCTTTACACTTCATTAAAGGGGACACAACCTTGGTTTTTTTAATCCAATTAATTACACTCTAAATATTCCAACTAGCTTTAAACTCAATTCATACTTTTGTGACAATTAATTCACACTCTTGTTACCATTAACTGGATAGAATTATGACATTAGTCGAGCAACACACTATTCTAGTAACCTTTTCACACCTATTCCCTGTGGGATTCGACCCAAACCTTGTTGGGTTGTTATATTTGACATTGACCGCCTTACACAATTTATTAAAGTGTAATTTGAGCGTATCAAATTTTGGCACCATTGCCGGGGAATACGGTTTTGAAATTACTAATTAGTGTGTGCTTTACTTTACGTCTTATTCTATTCCATCACACTTTGCTTGTTTTGCTTGGTGCTGATAGGAAAACATGTCTGATTCTGGCGATGACGTAGAGACAGAACTGGGAGAGAATCCCTTTGCAGACATCGAAGAGTACATTGATGAAACAAATGCTATTGTACCTCCAGCTGTTGGTGCTGCAACATTCAAAGTGGATCACGGTTTAATCCTTATGCTCAAAGCTGAGGGGTTCTTCAGAAATTCCACCGATGATGATCCAACACAACACCTTAGAAACTTCTTGGGTGGTGTGCAATGCACAAGCAAAACAATGTCTCTGATGATGCCTTGAGGTTGAGATGCTTCAACTATTCTCTTGTTGGGGATGCATGGAGATGGCTCCAGAATATACCACCAAACTCTATCCATTGCTGGCCCGAACTTGTCCAGGCATTCCTAAGTGGTTCCCGCAAAGTAAAAATTCTGAGTTGCGGGATAAAATCTTCTTCTTCAAGCAAACACAGGGAGAACAGTTAAATGAGGCATGGGATCGTTTCAAATTATAATTGGTGAGGTCTCCAAACCATGGTTTCCCGGATTCTATGCTATTGGAAAAATTCTATATGGGTTTGGATACTATGAACCAAGCTATAGCCAAAAATGCAGCTGACGGATCCTTCATGGACAAATAATTCGCAAGGGTGACACAAATCCTTGACAAAATGGCACAACACAATCAAGCGTGGAATTTCGAGGGCACCTCATGTGGGATTGCATATGGGTCTCATTCCTTGACCAACCTAATTAAGGAAAATCAAGATAGAGACCAACTAATCGCAGGGCTTGCCACAAATGTAAATGTGTTGACAAAGATGCTAACGAAGAACCAAACAAAGAAGGTGAATGTATGTGCAACCCCTCTCCAATGAGGAATTTGAGGAAGCGAACTACATCAACAACCCTCAAGGAGGGCATCAAAGACAACATTACCAGGGTCAGGGACAACAGAGCCAATGGAGACCTAACCCACAAGGACAAGGAAACCAACAATGGAGAAATGACCAAGGTGGCTCAAACCAAGGGAATTGGAACAACAACAACAACTTTTCTAATCGGAGCTCAAACCCATATGTCCCTCCAAAGTGTCAATATTCCAATCAAGGGTCTTCTAGTGAATCTAAGTTGGATGGTATGCTCGAGCGAGTGTTGCAAAACCAAGAAAAATCCGATGCTTCTATGAGGAACACGATGGAGGTTGTGGGATATCATACCGCCTCCATCCAAAAATTGGGAATGCAAATGAGGGACCTTTCTGGGGAGCAAAATCCGAAACAAAAGGGAACACTCCCTAGTGACACAGTTGCAAACCCACGGGGTAATGGGAGTGGCCAAACCTCTCACATCATGGAAATTACTACTAGAAGTGGGAAGGTGCTACACGGTGAGGATAACCAAGGGTTGAAGCAGAAGAGTCCGAACAAAGGGTTGAGGTTGAAGAGCCAAGTATTGTCGAGGTTGAAAAGATTCCGGAAGAATTGCAAGTGCAAAAAGAGAACCGGTAAGAGGTTAAAGAAAAGGTAAAAGAGACATCAATAACTCTTCCATATGTTCCTAGACCTCCTCCTCCTTTTCTTCAAAGACTAAAGAGAAGGGTTGATGATAGCAAGCTTGAGAAATTCTATGACATCCTAAAGCAATTGTCGGTGAACATTCCATTCTTGGAAGTGTTTCAAGAAATGTCGGGGTTTGCCAAATATCTCAAGGATTTGATCACCAAAAAGAGGACCACAAAGAATGAGGTAGTAAAAATGACTCACCGGGTTAGTACCATCGGAGCCCGTGACTTTGCAAGAGCCCTATATGATAATGGGGCTAGTATCAACTTAATGCCTCTTGCCATCTATAAGCAAGCGGGGTTAGGTATGCCAAGGCCCATTAGTATGAGATTGCAAATGGCCGATCGGTCAATCAAACGGCCGGTGGGAATTGTAGACAATGTTCTTGTAAAAGTGGGGAAGTTTCATTTGCCCGCCGATTATGTGATCCTTGATTGTACGGTTGATAAGGAGATCCCTATCATTTTGGGAGACCATTCCTATCCACGGGAAAAGCACTCATGGATTCGAAGCGGAACAAAATTAAATTCCCGGTGAATGATGAAAAAATCACTTATCAAGTGAGCAACGGTATGAAACTACCCCATGAGTATGAGAGTATTTCAGTGAATGATGTTGTTGATGAGGTAGAGGATGTCGTCGAATTGAAAATGGAAGAACATTTCCTTGGTGAGGCATTGGCGGCTATTTTGGTAAACTTTGATGGTGAAGACATAGAGGGGTACATGGAGTCGGTAAATGCATTGGAGGGTCTTGGATCCTATACTTATACTCTGGAAAAGCTTTCTCTTGACTGGAGAATAGGGCCACACCTCCTGCAAAGCCATCAATCATTGAGCCACCAAAATTAGAGCTCAAGCCACTTCCTCCGCACTTAAGGTAGAAATTTCTTGGTCCTAATGATACTTTACCCGTAATCGTTTCATATTTGTTAAATGATGTACAGGTGAACCAATTATTGGAAGTCTTGAAATAGCATAGACAAGCCATTGGATGGACAATTGCGGACATCAGTGGGATCCCCGCGGGAGTTTGTGAACATAAAATTCAATTGGAAAGCGAGACGAAACCAAGTGTGGAACATCAACATCGGTTGAACCCACCAATGCAAGAGGTAGTCAAGAAAGAGATTATCAAGTGGTTAGATGCCGGGGTAGTCAACCCCATTGCCGATAGTTCTTGCGTGAGCCCGGTGCAATGTATGCCGAAAAAGGGAGGTATGACCATGGTCGAAAATGAAAAGAATGTGCTCATCCCAATGAGAACGATGACCGGATGGCGGATGTATATGGACTATAGGAAGCTTAACCGTGCTACGTGCAAAGACCACTTCCCTATGCCTTTTATTGATCAAATGTTTGATCGGCTAGCGGGGAGGTCATTCTATTGCTTCCTCGATGGGTATTCCGGCTAGAATCAAATCAGTATCGCTTTGGAAGATCAAGAGTAAACTACTTTCACTTACCCGTATGGCACTTCTGCCTTTAGCCGGATGCCATTTGGCTTGTGCAACGCTCCAACCAATTTTCAGAGGTGCATGATGTCCATCTTCTCCGACATGGTAGAAGACTTTCTCGTAGTATTCATGGATGATTTCTCGGTAGTTAGTGATTAATTTGAGCATTGTCTTAACAATCTTAAACAAGTGCTTAAGAGATGTGAGGATACCAACCTTGTACTAAATTGGGAGAAGTGTCACTTCATGGTAAACGAAGGCATTGTGCTAGGGCACAAAATTTCAAAGAATGGCATTGAGGTCGACCGGGTTAAAATTGAGATTATTTCTAAACTTCCTCCACCTACCTCCGTCAAAGGTGTTCGAAGTTTCTTGGGTCATGTCGGGTTTTATAGGAGCTTCATCAAGGACTTCTCCAAGATTGCTAATCCTATGTGCAACCTCCTTGAAAAAGATGCCAAGTTTGTGTTTGATGAGAAATGCCTCAAATCCTTTGAGGAATTAAAGCTAAGGCTCACCACTACACCTATTATTGTCACACCCGATTGGTCTATTCCTTTCGAGATCATGTGTGATGCCAGTGGTGCAGCCATTGGAGTGATTCTTGGCCAACATTACAACAGAGTGCTCATCCGGTCTACTATGCAAGTAAAATACTAAATGGGGCACAAATGAATTACACGGTCACTGAGCAAGAGCTTCTTGCCATTGTTTATGCCTTTGAGAAGTTCTGGGCCTATTTGTTGGGGTCCAAGGTGGTGGTATACACAGATCATGCGGCTCTTTGCTATCTCATAGCAAAGAAGGATGCAAAGCCTCGGTTGATTCGATGGGTCTTTTTGTTGCAAGAATTTGACGTTGAAGTCAAGGATCGCAAGGGAACTCAAAATCAAGTGGCAGATCATTTGTCAAGAGTTGAGGAGGTAGGGAGACCAAAGGAAGATATTGAAATCAATGATGCTTTTCCGGATGTGCACATATTGGCATTGTCTAGCACTTTTGCTCTGTGGTATGCCGATATTGCTAATTATTTGGTGAGTGACGTTATTCTGGAGGGATTGGAGTCATATCAAAAGAAAAAGTTTTTGAGAGATTGTCGACAATATTATTGGGAAGAGCCATTCTTGTTCTGTGTGTGTGATGACAATATTATTAGACGGTGCGTTCCAGAAGAAGAGATTATGCCTATTCTAAAGGCATGCCATGAATCATCGATCGGAGGCCATCACGAAGGAAACCGAACGGCAGCAAAGGTACTTGAATGTGGATATTATTGGCCGCAAATCTATAATGATGCTAACAAAATGGTCAAAGCATGCGGCCAATGTCAAAGGAAAGGATCAATCTCCAAAAGGCATGAAATGTCAATGCACTTTGCGATAGAGATAGAAATCTTCGACGTTTGCGGAATTGATTTTATGGGTCCCTTTGTGAGCTCTTGCGGAATGAAATATATCTTGGTCGCTGTTGATTATGTCTCCAAATGGGTTGAAGCAGTTTACTTACCAAACAATGAGGCGAGGAGTGTGACCGTCTTGTTGAAGAAAAACATATTCACGCGGTTTGGCACTCCTACAGCCATTCATAGTGATGGTGGATCTCATTTCTATAACAAAGCTTTTTCAGGGCTGCTTGAGAAGTATGGCGTCAAGCACAATGTTGGGACACCTTATCATCCACAATCAAGTGGTAAAGTTAAGGTTTCCAACCAGGAGATCAAGAGCATCCTAGCAAAAACTATTAACGCAAATAGGACCGACTAGTCAAGGAAGCTAGATGATGCCTTGTGGGCATATCGCACGGCATACAAAACTCCTATCAATACTTCTCCATATCGGTTGGTTTTCGGTAAAGCTTGTCATCTACCCGTAGAATTGGAACACAAGGCTATGTGGGCATTGAAAAGGTTGAACTTGGACTGTACTGAAGCTACTAATTTGAGGTTAACACAACTCAATGAAATGGAGGAATTCTGGTTCCATGCTTATGAGAGTGCAGCTGTGTACAAAGAACAGATTAAGTTTGTCCATGACAAAAAAATCTTGAAAAGAGAGTTCAAATCGGGTGACATAGTCTTGCTCTTTAACTCAAGGCTAAAACTGTTTTCGGGCAAGCTCAAATCCAAATGGTCCGGTCCATTCAAAGTGATCAATGTCTCTCCTTATGGAGCAGTGGAACTAGCATCGAAAGATGGGTCCCGGACATTCAAGGTAAATGGGCAACGCATCAAGCATTATTTGGGTACAGATGGAGAGAAACATGTGGTGGAGCAATTGGCTCTGAAAGATGGTCCGTGTCCGACCACTAACTGAATCAAAAGTAACATCAATTTCGTCGTGCCGCAACGTTAAATCAATCGCTTCATGGGAGGCAACCCATGTGTGGTAACACTCTTTTGTTCTTTGAGTTTTTAATTTTTTCTAGATAGATTTACTTGAGCAATTTAAAGTGTGTGTTAGAGTGCAGGGGGTTCAAAAGATCACTACACATGGTGGGAATCCATGAGAAAGGTAAGAAAAATTGCTATGTGAACTCCGCTGCAAAGATGCGGTTGCATTTTAACTATGCGGACCGCATATTGATCGCAGACCCAAGTAGTGGGTTTGGCCAAAATTGGGTGTCAGAATGTGATGTGGTTGTTCACTATGCGGACCGCATTTCACTTATGCGATCGCATTGTGCACCGTATTTCTGACTCTTCATTAGTTCAATTGAACCCACCGCATAACACATATGCGGTCGCATTGTGTGTTATGTTTTGCCTTACCTACCGCATAATTGACAAGGTATGTGGCCGTATTTTCTAGTCTCTAACTCACTCAAAACACAACAACAAAAAAAGTAAAAAGAACAAAGAAAACAAAAAGAACAGAGGAAAACAAAAATGCGGAAAATAAGATCGGACACAGGGCAGTAAACAACAAAGAATAAAATCGTCCAAGCTTCAAATCTTCAAACTCATCCCTGTAGTGTGCACACTAAGCCTCGCTGGTATGTACCCGTTCCCCACTCTTCTTGTTTACTACTCATATTATGTGCTCGTTGATTCTCATTTATCTCATTCTACCAATATGTGTTTATGAGTGGCTGTGTTTAGTTGTTTCTCCATAGTTTAGTCGATTCTAGTTTGCAACCCATTTGGGGTAATGGGTAGAAGGAAATAGGACCACCATTGTTGAGATGGTTGTTTGAATCCTGAAGACGAAGACATTTGCGGTCCACAAAGTTGAAATGCGGCCCGTATTTTGGCCACAAAACTGAACCCTAACCCCCTAAGGATGATGGTGAAATGCGGTGACTTTGCGATCGCATAATTGATAGGCGGACCGCAAAGTTACCGCAGAGCTACACAGAACACCAAGTTTTGAACCATGTTTTTTGCGGTTGTTCTGCGATCGCATTCTTCACTATGCGGTGGGGTTTGCGATCGCATTGTGTGATGTATGTTTTGTTCAAGTCCATTTTGTGATGGTTATGCGGTCTGCATAGTGGTTATACGATTGCATAATCCACCACATACTGAGACCCCAGTTGAGACTAACAGTTTTGTGACGATTTTGCGGTCCGCATTATGGTTTTGCGATCACAGAATCAGGTCGAATTACGTGTTTTTATTTATATTTTTCTGATTCTTCTCAGTATTGCTAATAATGTCACTCATACTTCACCATTATGTAGATATGTCTCCAAATAAACACTCATCTTCTGCATCAAAAAGGGCTTCCACCATTCGGCAGGCATCTCAGGCAAAGAGTTTGCGGATAGAGGAAAATGTGCCAAGCCCCTCCTAGTCTGAGGAGGAGGAGCCCAGGCCATCAGTCAATCTAGAGGCTGAATAGAGAAGGAAACGAGGAGAAGACTTCCAATTCCAATTCGGGGTTGAGAGGTCTAGGAAACTATATAGAGAAGGGCTCACCAAGCGCAAAATGTTGGCCGAGAAACAATTGAGCTTGAACGGGCTTAAAGACCAGTACCCCCATATACTGGAGAACATAAAAGCCACCAACTGAGTATAATGAGACCCTTGTGAGGGAATTTTATGCTTCCTATGGAGCCTCTAAGACAGTGTACCACAAACGCAATAGAATTTTCACTGATACTGTCCTAGTTCTGGAGAAGAGTGTGTCATGTGATGCTGATGACATAAATAAGTTATACTTCCCCGGTTGGAAAGCAGGCACTGCTGAATACAATGCTACATTTTTGAATAGGGAAAATGAACGTGGTCGGATTGCATTAGTGATAGAAAAGGGGACTCCCGCTTGGATCAACCCTCGGCACAAGATATATAAGGATGATATCATGAGAGAGGGTCACTACTGGCTCAGTTTTGTTACTTCTCAATTGGTACCAACTCGGAATGAGACTGAAATAGCCATTGAGAAAGACCTTCTCAATGACTGTATAATGACTGGTATCAGGATAAATGTTGGAGCGTTGATCTTCCAGGAAATAGGGATTCGGGCAACATAGCATGCCACTTCACTTCCTTTCCTATACCTGATCACAGCCCTTTGTAAAGCTGCAAAAGGTCCCCCCATGCCACACTTTGACAAAACCAGAAAGGAGACGAGGAATATTGATATCACTCGTATCACTGATGCTGCTACCCCACCCCAGGTTCAGGATCTAATTGATCTAGAGCACAGCGATTCCCAAGCTCCGGTGACCCCTCAGGTTACAGTGGCCTCCACTTCCACTTCCAAGCCTGCTTCTAAATCCACCACTATCCAGCCTGCTATTACCATTCCTGCTGTCTCAAAGCTTGGTCTACTAGCTCAGCATGCCAATGCCAAGGTAGACCAGCTTTTGAATACATTGCCCAATCTCATAAAGCAAGCCCTGACTCCTATGCAATCTATAGTGACAGCCCTCCAACAGCAACAGTCAGGGTATGAGGATCGTTTGCAGCAACTTAAGTTGAGGGTGAAGAAGATAGAGCGGGGTGAAGTTAGTAAGTTTCCTGGCCTCAAGGAGGAGGTTGCTTCTATGAAGACCGAGCTCCAAAAGATTCATAACTTGGAGTTCGATCTATCATCCCTCATCCCCACAGTTGGTGATCAGATTACAGGCACAGCAACTTCGGACTTGGGCCTTGATTTCTCTACACTTATGACGGGCACTGCTCCACTTATAGTCGGGCCTCCCAAGCCTCTAGCTCCTCCGATACGCATTGACATTCTTGATGAGGAGGCTTCCGGACGATCTACCGAGTCAGAGGAGGCGGATTCAGAGGAAGGTGAGGAAGAGGTGAGTTTTGGATTTTCATATGATGATGGCCCTCAGGGCAAGGGAAAGCAGATTATCACTCCGACTGTTGAGGAGGTGGAGCGAGCACAACTCAAGATAGCAATGGAATAATCGCTAGCAGATTTGGCCGCCATTACAGATCCATCGGCCACTCATCCACCATTGGGCGAGGCTAGCAGCTCACAGGTCCCAGCTCCAGTTATGGACCAGCCATAGATCCCTCCTGCAGTTGTGATTCCTCCTCAGGCCGAGCTCTCAGTCCCAGTTGCAGCATCGGAGAGTGACCCTCCCAGCATAGAGCAGCCTACTGACTCCCATAGCGCTTAGTGCGCCTCAGGGAGCCCCTTACACTCTTTGTTTTTTTTTTCTACATTGGGGGAAATGCATGATCTTCACTTGGGAGTGGTAGCCTTGTGATGATATTTTGGTAGCCTTGTGATAGTTTTTGTGACTTTAGAAACTGTTGTACATATGTATTCCTTTTTGTTATAGAAACTATTGTACATATGTATCCCTGTGTGTTGTGTAGTTCGTATGATGCTTATATTCGTATTTATGACACCCTTGTGAATGCATAAAAGAAAAGTAACAAAAATAAGTAGATGGTAGTTAGTAATGAATTCCCCTTGGGTTTTTTTTATCCAGGTTCTTTTCCAAGGGTGTAATAGTAGAACCGGTGCAGTAAAATGAAACATACTGACCGGTCTGGTGTAACTGTTTAGTCCCAAGCATGTGTTTCTGTATATAGAATATACCCTTCCCCATATATAAAAAAAAAAGAGAAATCAACTATGTGAATTTGAGGCTCGCTCTGTTGCTCTCTGTCTACCTAGAGTCATACGTATATATATGATGAAAGCTTTGTGTTGCCAAGTGTTGACTCGAGGTCTTCAAAATATGTGAGCCAAACAATTTGTGTGTCATGTGTGTGTGCGTTCTTTGTATAAATAATTCTTGTGTTGCTTCTACCATTTAGAACTTGCCCGGTTGGTTTTTCGATGCTTATAATAACTATACTTGGTTGAAGAAATGACCTTAGGCAGTCTTTGTGATTTTCGGAAAACCAGTTAGCCTTGCAAGCTGCCAATTGTACAGATAGTATCCCTAGTCACCCCATTTGAGCCTTTAGCTTTTTCTTTGGCCAACTCATGACAAACCTTTCCCTTTTTTGTAAATAATTCTCTCTTTTGAACCCATCCCTCCTTGAAACATTAAGAATGAGGCTAAAAGCCTAAGTTGGGGGTGTGATTTCCAAATGGAAATTGGTGAGGTTGTATATTGAGTATAGGATCATATACCTCAAAATATTTGTATTAAGTTATTCGAGCTCCAATATGTGTGTGTGTGTATATATATATATATAAAAAGATATGGAGCCTTGATGAAAATTAGAGAGGTATTTAAGGTGGTTCTACATTGGGAACTAGATGCCAATGAGGCTATGTGGGTTGAAGAAAAACAAAGTGCAAAAAGAATGAAATATGTGAGTAGTGTTCAAGGAGGGTGAAGTCACTTTTATCCAAATGCTTACCCGACCCTTCCCTAAACCTACATAACAAGCTTAAAAAGTCCTTATGGGATCTTCAACCGAGCATTCTTAGAATAAAGTGATGAATTAAAATAAGGGCAAGCCTATGGCATGGTATGTTGAAACACTTGAAACTCTTTCCTGAGAGTGAGTGTCTTTGTGAATTCGTCCCTTCTTGATGTTGACATTGTACATATTGTGATTTTGGGACTTTCTTTCTAGTGAGGGCACATGAATTGTAAGGATTGAATAAAAGTTGAGTTTTGAGGCAAATGCAATGGCACTCAGCTGAGGGTGGCACTTAGTCACCTTCTTGTAGGCTTAAAATTCACAAGTTGATTAGTTTTCCATGTATATATTGATTTTTTCAGGAAGGGTAAAATAATAGAAGTCACATGCTTGAAGTACTAGCAACAAACACAACTCATGGTCACTTTAGGTTCATGTTCTGTAAATAAAGTCTAGAATAGGATAGTGTCATGTTAATTGCTTGTGGACAAGCAATAGTTTAAGCTGGGGGTGTTGATGTGCCGGGGAATTTCGGCACATTTCAATACTAATTGCTTAGATTTTAGCTTGTTTTAATGCAATTGTCTCCTTGACATATGTAATTTTGGTGTTTCTACAGTACATAAGAACTAAGGACCCAAGAGCATGGAAATGAAAGCATAAAGACAAAAAAAGAGAAAAATGTACCAAAAATGCGGTTCTGCGACACTTTGTGTGATCGCAGATAACATATGCGAGTCGCATAATCAACACTCATATCGCAGACAAAAGCAGAGTTCTGGGCAACTCTCAAGTCAAGAATGCGGTCCATTATGCGACCGCAAAACCTGTCTGCGAGCCGCAGAGTGGACCACAAACCAACCATGAAGGTTGCTGAACGAAGAAGGTGCGATGCAAAATATGATTGCATTTCTACAATGCGAACCACAGATCTGGAATGTGATAAAGATTAGAAAACTAGGGTTCCATTCTGCGATGAGGACATCCAAAATGCGGACCGCATGTACGTTTTGCAACAACAATGCGGTCGCATTTCTGATCTGAAAGGGTAGTTTTGTCCATTTTCTGTCTCGATTTTCAGTCCACTATAAATAGCTTTATGATGTTTTGTGGGCTCATCTGGTCTAGTTTTTGAGCTACATTCCAAGACTTAAATATTCTTCACTTTTGGCATCTTGTGGGTCAAGAATCTTCACTTTGTAAGCTTTATGGCATTTATTATTCTCTTGCTTTTGTATTTTAGTATGGTATCTAACTCTAAATACTAAGGTTGTGGAACCTAAATGGGTGTTATGTTAAATGGGTGTTTGACATTGAATATATATATATATATAATGGTTGGTTGATATTTATTTATTTCTCATTCTTCATTTATTGTTAGTGGTTGCAAACATTAACAAGTGCTATTCAATTATTCCTTTGCTTGGGAAAGTGGGTTAGAATTTGGTAGAAGTAAATATCAAAGACTCAAGGCTTTAAACCTTGTTTAATAAAATCGCTTAGGAATAAGTGGGTTTTATTTGGCATATATTGATTGTTATTAATTGCAACTCTTTTACATTTGGGAAAATTATAAAGAGGAAATACCACCCAACTATTGGAAAATATTGGGTAGTCACTTAGACATCATTTGCATATCAAAAGGACCTTCCATTAGAAATATTTGATATTAATACCGATAACATTACACTTCATTAAAGGGGACACAACCTTGGTTTCTTTAATCGAATTAATTACACTCTAAATATTCCAACTAGTTGTTATTTCAAAACAAACTCAATTCGTACTCTTGTGACTATTAATTAACACTCTTGTTTACGACTTTAGTCGAGCAACACACTATTATAGTAACCTTTTCACACCTACTCCCTGTGGGATTCGACCCCAACCTTTTTGGATTATTATATTTGACATCGACCGCCTTACACAATTTATTAAAGTGTAATTTGAGTGTATCAGCCACCTCGCTAAACTCCGATAACTCTTCCTGCAATCAACCAAAACCCGCTACCGAGTGTATAAATACATGCATCTACACATAGGGTGCAGGGAGTAAAGTGAGTACTCCAACTCAGTGAGTAATAAAGGTAAATAACAACTGAGCAGTAAGAAATCTCGTAAAGCGTATCAACATGCTGTATAGAAGCAGTGTGAAAGCCATTTAAGAAAAACAATGAAGCTGTGAAATCTCTTAAAACACCTTACCTCAGTTTAAACCTTTTTTTTTTTTGAAAATGACTTTTTCAACAGTTATTCAAATGAATGCAAAACAATTAGTGCAGATAAGCACAGAAATCCGCCCCTCGGGCACAACACTCAGTTAACAGGTAATGCCATACAATCAGGAAGATAACATATAAAGTAACACAATCAGCAGGAAATGGCAGACAATTAAAGTAAAGTAAACACATAAAACGGTACCGGCCCTTCAGGCTCACTCTCAAAACAATATCAGCCCCTCGGGCTCACTTTGTGATCATAATGGGTATCCGCACTCACTAGAGGTGTGCAAACTCCGGCAGGGGCCCCTTACGGCCCAAGCGCAATATCAAGCCATCTTGTGGCATAAAATCTAGGCCATCATTCTCATATCACTCAAGCCACCTCGTGGCGTATATATGTATCCCAGGACTTTGACCTCATATCACTCAGTATAACCTCACATATGGCCCTCGGCCGCACTCAGTCAGATATCATCACAAGCCCCTTGGGCATTAGTAAAACAGTAGTTCTCAACCCAAAACATCATTTAAAAAATATCATTTAAGTTTTAAATCTAAGTAAAAGTGGCTGAGTTTGTAACACAGTAGATATCAACAGGACTGAGTTCAAGTAATAAGTCAAAACAGTGAGGAAATAATAATAAATATTCCCGAAGTGTTCAAATAGTTGGCACGAAGCCCAAATATGGCAATCAGCCCAAATCATGATGATAACAAATATGTTTCAGTTAAATACGCGGTAAAATCATCAATCAGAATGGGCCAAGTCACAATCCCCAGTAGTAAACGACCCACGCTCATAATCAAGCGCGTTTCTCACCTCAATATAGCACTACGATGTGCAATCCGGAGTTTCAAACCCTCAGGATATCATTTACAGTCATTACTCACCTCGAACCGGGGAAATCTCTAGTTCGCGATGCCTTTTCCCAACAAATCGTCCTCCACGCGCGTCGAATCTATCCAAAATCAGAACGAATACATCACAATATGCTAAGAGCACAAAGCCCAAGCGAAAACAATCAATAACAGGCACAAATCCCGAAATTACCAAAATCCGAGCCTTGGGCCCACTTTTCAAAAGTCAAAAATTTTAACATGATTAGGTTCCTCATCTCTCTGGCACAACACTCACCCGAAATTCATCCGAAGGTGCGACAAATGCCAGCGATTTTCCCCTATGATTCACCGACCCGGGGAATAGCTACATTCGGTCTTATCGCCACGGCCATTCATGAAATGGGGAATGGACATCATCGGACCCCTACCAATGGCACAAGGTAAAGCTTAATTTATTTTATTTATGACTGGTTATTTCTCAAAATGGGTGGAAGTGCAGGCCTTCGAGAAGATAAGAGAAAAAAAGTCATTAACTTCATCTGGGACATCATGTGCCGATTCGGGATACCTTCCGAGATAACATGCGATAATGGAAGGCAGTTCATCGGTAGCAAAGTAACACAGTGTTAGCTTCAAGGTTTCACGTATTAATTTTGATTATAACAAACAAACATAAATATTAATCAAAGAATATTTACTTATGGTAATATTATTTTTTTGTACAGGTTCATTTAGAAAAGAGGATTTTGGTGGAGATCCAAATAAATATGAAATTATGGAAGGAGATATGAAGGAAAAGTGTTTAAGTTACTATGAAGTTGAGGAAGAAAGCATTTACTATGGATGTTATTTAAAGAAAATACTATTGAAGATATATTGGGATGATTTGCTTATTTTATGGAAAGAAGAATCTTCTAGCTATCAAGGACCAGGATTCAGAAAGTCCAGAAAGGAAAATATTCCATGATTACCTTCAAGATTCAAACATTCGAATTGAATTTCAAATGTGAAATGGCTTACTGCGCTTCTAATAGAAATCTCTACTGAAGGAAAGATTTTTCAATATTATGGAAGGAAACTTGATATAATCGTGGAGAAGATCCATTATTTTGTGGAAGAAAAATGCTACATGAAAAAGATATTACAAGACCAAGAAAGAATATATTTTATATGGAAAGAAAATATATTATGAATGTAATACAATCTATGCTATGGAAAGAGATTATTTTTCAAAGATCAAGAAAGGAATATTTTCAACATAATAGGAGAAGAATATATTTTCTATGGAAAGAAAATATCTATATTATGGAAGATTATTTTCCAAGATCAATAAAGGAGTATTTCCAATATGAGTTCAATGATGCTACTATTATTTATGGGAAAATATTCTTACTATATTTTTCCTTTGGTATAGAAAGAGAATAATGTATGGAGATAATTTCAGTTCCATATAAAGAATGACTATTGCTCTTATGGAAATTCATGAATATTGAATCGAGAACATGGAAGGTTGAAGAAGATGTAGTTATGAAATGCAAAGTTTTCTAAAGAAGATCAACTAAGATATTGCTTGCAAATAAAGAGAAAATATTCTACTACCATAAAAAGAAAAGAATCCTCTACACAAGGATTCTCTTGCTGGTACTCAATGAAGAATTTATATATTGAAGAAAGGAAAGTGGAGACAATTAGGATCTGTCCAAATACAAGAAGTCAAACAAGGAAAGGAAATCAATATTGCAAAGATGCCGATATCCATCTTCAAAGGATTGCCAAGTCAACATACTATCCATATTCATACAATTGCTAGAGCTACAAATTATGGAAATAAATAAATGAGCAACGGACAAATTCCCTTGGGTTATGCAATAGCCAGAACAAGTTGAAAGGGCTATAAACATACAACATCTATGAAGGAAGAAAGTGCACAGCCTTCTATACATATGTCTATCTAACTACAAGTTCTTTTTTCTACTCTTAACAAGCATTGTCATTTAGATTAATAGATTTACCGTGTACACAAAATAGAGAAGAAAGATAGAATAATTGGACAGGCAATGTGTCCGGAGAGTTTGTGTCATTGTTCATTTCTTTGGTGAGCGAGTGAAAACCAAAGGGTCGTTGTTGGTGAGCGAGTGAAAACCAATTCATGTTCGTTGTTGGTGAGCGAGTGAAAACCGACCCTGTCAATGTTGGTGGTGATTGCTGAAAACCACAAAGGATGCACTCAATTCAATTTTCAAAGAGTTCTAAAAGACAACACTCTCGCAACCCAAGTGGACTGGATTAGGATACCACATTGATTCCGAACCAGTATAAAATTCCTGGTGCTATTTACTCTATCGCTCTCATATTATATTATGTTCCTTTACTATTTATTGTGATTAACACTTATTTAAATCGTAAGGACTAACAGTTCTGTGCAGGCTATCTCCGCATAAGTCGCCTAGGTCTGAAGAGTAGTCGACTAGAAATTTAAAAAGGCTATATTTCACTCCCCCCTACTATCACATAATTCTTCGAGGATCACATAATCAAGAGAATCTTGTCGACGCCTTACCACTTATGTGCAAGCGGTCAGGCCGAGTATACAAACAAAACCGTCATCCAAAACTTGAAAAATAAGTTGGAAAGCTCTAAGGGAAACTGGAGAGAAATATTGCCCGAAGTATTATGGGCATACCGAACAACTTCAAAATCAAGCACAGGGGAAACACCTTTCTCTCTAATGTATGGGCTCGAGGCTCTGATATTAGTGAAGGTCGGGGAACCAAGCGCCAGATTCCGACACACCACTGAGACCTTGAACAACGAGGCCATGACTACGGCCCTCAAACTATTATATGAAAAGCGAGAAGCCTCGCTGGTCCGAATGGCTGCCCAAAAGCAAAGGATCGAAAGGTACTATTACAGGAGAACAAACCACCGACATTTCGGAGTCAGGGATTTGGTCCTAAGGAAAGTCACCCTCAACACCCGAAACCCTAATAAAGGAAAGCTAGCCCAAAATTGGGAAGGACCGTACCGCGTCCTCGGTGTAATCGGCAAAGGGTCCTACAAGCTCGGTATCATGGAATGCAAGCATCTTACAAGAAATTGGAACATATCAATGCTGAAACGATACTACTGCTAAAGCATGCGTTGTACTCTTTTCCTTTGACCAGATTTTGTCCCTAGAAGGGTTTTATCGGCAAGGTATTTAATGCGGCAACATCCATATGCTACCTAAGGAAAACTCAACAAGTATTCGAGGGTTCCTTTGCAATCAATCTCGAACACTGGGGGACATCCCCACGGAATGTAACCTACTCAGAGAAGACAAGATGCGCTAAATGGGCTCTCAGTAGGAAAATAATGTACCGGGACAAATGGCCGAACGAATCGTGTCCGCATAGAACAACTGAGACCGCTATAGAAAAGGCATGTATACTTGTACCAAATAATCAACGAATACTTCCCTAAAGCATTTACATTTTGAGGAAGCTCGATATTTTTGAAAAACGGCCCCAGAGCCAAATGTCCCGAATACTTGGGGACTGGCATCAATAACTTAAAACAATGCGACCCTCGGGTCGGAGCTCCTATCTAGTAAGCCCTCAATAAGGCATCATTAAGATCACAAAGTGGCTCCAGAGCCAAAAATGTCCCGGACACTCGGGGACTGGCATCGAAAACTCAATGCTATGCAACCTACGGGTTGGAAACTCCAAATTTGCAAGCCCCAGATGAGGAAATACCAAGTTCACAAGTAATGTCTCCCGAGCCAAGAAACCCTTGATGACTCAGGGACTGCCGCCAATCGACTTATGAAAACCCGAGGCCATAAGACTACATGCGGGAAGCGTCGGTCTCGTAAATACCTATATAAGGCAACAACAATATCTGTAAGACCTTAAGAAAGGCATGAACCATAATTGTAAAGAGTATCCAAAACTGTAAGACCTCAAACGCATGTAAAACTTGCAAGAACTTACTAAAGGCATAAACCTGATCTCAATGTTTCGGCTATATATCGAACTTGTAAGACCCCTAATGTTACGACCATAAATTTGGACCCGATCGTGATGGTGCCTATCGTGAAACAAGGCCAGCCAATACAAACACCCAATCCATTTAAAAAGTTATAATAATTCAGTTTAAGTCATTAATAAGTGATAAACCCCAAAATACAACGAAATAGAACAAGTGCGAAAAATAAACACAGCTCGACATCGGGGTGTCACCAGTCATGAGCATCTAGATCATCTGCCTAAGAGTACAAAAAGTCTATACCGTCTAGTACAAGGCTAGTACAAGGAAAAAAGATAGGAAGGAGAAACACTGGGCTACAAACGCCGAGCAGCTACCTAGTGAACTCCGAACAGCCTACTGGAAGTAATCAGCCCTCGCTAGCGGGACGCGAAGCTCCTGAATTTATGCACAGGGTGCATAGAGTAATGTGAGTATGCCAACTCGGTGAGTAACAAAAGTAAAGGCAACTGAGTGATAAGAAATCACGTAAAACACAGCAAAATGCTGCAAAGAGGCAGTGTAAAACCAATACAATGCAATAAATGAGTGAAAACTTATATAAACACCTTAGTTCAGTATAAGATTCTTTAAAACACCTTTTAATAGTAAAACAAGTGAATGAAAAGTAGTGAGAAATGATAAACACATACCAGCCCCTCGGGCAAAGTACTAATAGAATCAGCCCCCCGGGCTATCTCACAGTCACTTGTATCAACCCCTCGGAAATAGCATTGAACAATATCAGCCCCTCGGGCCATAACACATTTAACACTGGGTACCTACGCTCACTAGGGGTATACAGACTCCGGGAGGGGCCCTTTACGGCCCAAGCACAATAACAAGCCATCTCGCGGCATAATCAATAGGCTCTCGGCCTTATATCAAGCCACCTCGTGGCTTACAACTAAGGCCCCCTCATAATCATGAATCAAAACAATGATGTTGCGGCGTGAAACCCGATCCTATAATTACCTCAAAAATGCAGGCCCTCAGCCTTACTCAATCAGAAAAATTTCTCAAAGCCACTCAGGCACAGTAAAAATATGATTCTCAACTCAAAATATCATTTAAGATGTCAAAACAGAATAAATATTTCTGAATTATTAAAACAGTAGAATACAGCATGACTCAACACAAATATGAAGTTAAAATCATGAGGAATAGTAGTAACAATCCCCTAAGGGTCCAAAACAGTTGGCACGAAGCTCAAATATGGCATTCAGCCCAAAGCAAACAATTTTCAATCAAATACACAGTAAAACAGTCATACGGGATGGACTAAGTCACAATCCCCAACGGTGCCCGACCCCACGCTCGTCATCTAGCTTGTGCGTTACCTCAAAGTAGCACAACGATGTGAAATCCGGGGTTTCATACCCTCAAGATAACATTTACAATCATTACTCACATCTATCCGGTCCAAACTCTAGCCCGCGATGCCTTTTTCTCTCGATTCGGCCTCCGATAATCCAAATCTAACCAAAAGCAGTACGTAATCATTAGAATATGCTAAGGGAACAAAGCCTACTCGAAAGTAATCAAATTACAACACCAATCCCGAAATTAACCAAAGCCCGACCCCAGGGCCCACATCTCGAAATCAGACAAAATTTATATCAATGGAATCCTTATCACTCCATTAGTTCATTCATATCAAAAGTCCCAAAATACAATCACAAATGACCCCTCAAACCCTCGCTCAAAGATCTCCGACACCAAGCACTAATTCCCAATTTTTAACCCTTAATTTTCAATTAATTTCAAGCCAAATCGGTGAAATAACACCATAGAAACGAGTTTAGAGTCCAAAAACCTTACCTCTAAGAAATCCCCTTGAAATCCCTCTTCAAATAGCTCTCTCAAGCTCAAACCCGCATGTAAATGGTGAAGAAAACTCAAAAATTGCGAAGGATGAAATATATACCTTCTGACCCAGGGATTCCGCACGTACGGTCCTTTTCCTACTTTTGCAGTCCTATTTTTGCGGGCAAACCACCGCATCTGCGGTTTTCACTTAAAAACCAAGTTTCGCATCTGTGATAAGACACTCGCACCTGCGCTATCGCACGTGCACTCACTCGGCCGCTTATGCAGTTCCAGCTCCCTAAGGCTAATCTGCATTTGTGACCCTCTGTGCGGTCCCTAAGCCGCAGGTGCGGTTATGACAGAAAACTCAGCTTCAGCTACAAATTCCTAGCTTCAAATCTTCCGTCAACAATCAAAAATTGCCCCGAGGCCCCTAGGAGCTCAACCAAAAGCACCAACAAATCACATACCACTATCCAAACCTATACCAATCTTCAAAACGCCTCAAACAACATCGAATCAAGCAAAACACCTCAGATTCAAGCCTAAGTTTCCAAAATCTTCCGGATTTCGCTTTTGATCAAAAAGTCTATCAAACCACGTCCGAATGACCTGAAATTTTTCACACATATCCCTAATAACACGACAGACCTATTACAACTCTCAGAATTCCATTCCGAGCCCTATATAAAAATCTCATCTATCAACCGGAAAACGCCAAAATTATAACTTTGCCAATTAAAGCCTAAATCTACACCGAACCTCCAAAACACATTCTGATCATACTTCTAATTCCCAAATCATCTCCCGAAGCTATCCGAACCATCAGAATTCACATCTAAGCCCTATACACATAAGTCAACATCTGGTTGACTTTTCCAACTTAAGCTCACTCAAAAGAAACTAAGTATCTCAAACCTCACTAGAACCTTTCCGAACTCGAGCCAACCAACCCGATAACGCATAATATCGATAAATAAAGCAATATAAAGCAAAAATGGGGGAAACGGAGTGATAACTCATGAAACGACCAGTCGGATCGTCACATCCTCCCCCTCTTAAATAAACTTTCATCATCGAACGAGTCTAGCAACATATAGAAGCCTCAAATAGGTGAGGATATCTTCTCTGCATCGCCCGCTAGGTCTCCTAGGTACCCTCTTCCATGGGGCGACCTCTCCGCTGCACTTTTACGGAAGCTATATCCTTTGACCTCAACTTTCGAACCAGACGCTCCAAAATAGCCATTGGCTCCACATCATAAGTCCAATCATCATTCAACTTAACCGTGTTGAAATCCAAAACATGATATGGGTTGCCAATATACTTTCGAAGCATAGAAACATGAAATACCAGATGCACACTCTATAAGTTGGGTGGAAAAGCAAGCTCATAAGACACCTCCCCAATCCTCCGAAGCACCTCAAAAGGCCCAATGAACCGAGGACTCAATTTACCCTTCTTCCCAAATTTCATAACACCCTTCAGGGGTAAAATCTTCAACAGAACCTTCTCACCGACCATGTAGGACACATCCCGAACCTTCCTGTCAGCATAACTCTTTTGTCTCGACTGCACAGTACGAAGCCTCTCATGAATCACCTTCACCTTGTCTAAAGCATCCTGCACCAAGTCTGTACCTAATAGCCTAGCCTCACCTGGCTCAAACCAACCAACTGGAGATCTACATCGCCTCCTATATAAAGCCTCATATGGAGCCATCTGGATACTCGACTGGTAATTGTTATTATAAGCAAACTCTACGAGCGGTAGAAACGGATCCCATGATCCTCCAAAATAAATGACACAAGCACGCAACATGTCCTCTAATATTTGAATAATGTGCTCGGACTGCCCGTCCATCTGAGGGTGAAAAGTTGTGCTCAACTCAACCTGAGTACCCAACCCTCTCTGCACGACTCTCCAAAACTCCAAAGTAAACTGAGTACCTCTATCTGAAATGATGGAAACTGGGACACCATGCAAATGAACAATATCTCAAATATAGATCCCTACCAACCGCTCTGAAGAATAGGTATTACACACATGAGTGAACTGCCGAACTTGGTCAGCCGATCCACAATCACCCAAATAGCATCAAACTTCTTCAAAGTCCATGGGAGGCCAACTACAAAATCCATAGTGATCCGCTCCCACTTCCACTATGGAATATCCATCTTCTGAAGCAAGCCACCCCGTCTCTGATGCTCATATTTCACCTACCGATAATTGAGACATCGAGCTACAAATCCTACAATGTCCTTCTTCATTCTCCTCCACCAAAATTAACTCCCGAAGCCCATCTATATTGGGAACGTATATTCGGAACTGCATCCTCAATACCCCATCAACACCAATAGTCACATCTTTGGCATCGTCTTGCTGAACTCTATCCTTAAGGACAAGCAAATAAGAATCATGATACAGGTGCTCTCTGCTGCAATCAAATAAGGAAGACCGACAAATCACACAAGCCAATACCCGACTGGGCTCCAAAATATCCAACCTCACGAATCGATTAGCCAAGGCCTGAATATCAACTGCAAGAGTTCTCTCCCCAACTGGAATATATGCCAAAGTCCCCATACTCACCACCTTCCGGCTCAAAGCATCGGCCAACTACATTGGCCTTCCCCTGATGGTACAATCCTTTAGCAACTCCAACCATCTTCGCTGCCTCAAATTGAGATCCTTCTACTTGAATAAGTGCTAGAGGCTACAATGATCACAAAACACCTCACAAGACATACCATACAAATAATGCCTCCAATTCTTCAACGCATGAAGAATGGAAACAAACTCAAAATCATGAACATGGTAGTTCTTTTCATGGGGCTTCAACTGACGAGAAGCATAAACAATAAATCTACCCTCCTTCATCAACACATACCCAATACCAACTCTCGACGCATCACAATACACTATATATGAACCGAAAACTGATGGCAAAAATAACACTGGAGTTGTGGTCAAGTCAGTCTTGAGCTTTTGAAAGCTATCCTCACACTTATCCGACCACATGAATGGATCACCCTTTTGAGTCAACTTGGTCTAGGGTGATGCTATATATGAAAATCCCTAAACAAACCGGCGGTAAACCCGCCAAACCAAAAATTTGCGAATCTCTATAGTTGAGAAAGGTCTGGGCGAGAATCACCTCTATCTTCTTCGGATCAACTTGAATACCCTCGTTGGACACCACGTGCCCTATGAAAGCCACTGAATTGAGACAAAACTCACATTTGAAGAACTTTGCATAAAGGTTCTCCTCCCTCAACTTCTGCACCACCACTCTCAAATGCTCCTCCTGAACGTGAGTACACTAGAATATCATTAATAAAAACAATAACGAAAGAGTCAAGATATGGCCGAAACACGTTGTTCATCTAATTTATGAATGATGTCGGGGCATTGGTTGGCCCAAAATACATAACAGGGAACTCATAGTGACCGTATATGGTCATGAAGGCTGTTTTAAGAATATCTGTGTCCCTGATCTTCAACTGGTGATAACCTGAACGAAGATCAATCTTGGAGAACACTCTCGCTCCCTAAAGCTTGTCGAACAAATCATCGATACGAGGCAAAGGATACTTGTTCTTAATTGTTACTTTGTTCAATTGCCTGTAATCAATGCACATCCTCATCATGCCATCCTTCTTCTTCACAAATAGAACAAGCGCACCCCAAGGTGACACACTAGGCCGAATGAACCCCTTATCAAGGAGTTCCTAAAGTTGCTCCTTCAACGTTTTCAACTCCGCTGGTGCCATATGATAGGGTGGAACAGAAATGGGTTGAGTTCTCGGCACCAAACCAATACCAAAATCAATATTCCTGTCCAGTGGCATGCCCGACAGGTCTGCAGGAAACACATAGAGAAAATCCCTCACAATAGGAACAGAATCAACACTAGGAGTCTCTGCACCAGTATCACTCACAAAGGCTAAGTATGAAAGACAACCCTTCACAACCATACGATGGGCCTTCTAGAATGAAACCACCCTACTGGGGACAAAATCCGTCAAACCTTGCGACTCAATCCGTGGTACACCCGGCATAGCCAACGCCACTCTCTTAGCATGACAGTCCAAAATAGCACGACACGGAGATAGCCAATCCATGCCCAATACCACATCAAAGTCCACCATGAAAAGTAATAATAGATCCACTCGGGTCTCTAGACCCCCAATAGTCACCACACACGACCAGTGCACACAGTCCACAATAATAGTTTCGCCTACCAGAGTAGATGCACAAACAGATGAAACAAGAGACTCACGGGGCATATCCAAATAATGAGCAAAATATGATGACACATAAGAAAAAGTGGAACAGGGATCAAACAAAACAGAGGCATCTTTGTGGCAGGCTGAAATAATACCTATAATCACAGCATCTGAAGCAATAGCATTGGGTCTAGCTCAGAGTGCATAGAAGCGGGCCTGACCACCACCTGATCGATCTGGCCCACTAGGGCAGCCCCTAGCTGACCATCATCCACCCCTAGCTGGCTGGGTGGGTGATGGTGAAGTAATTGGCGCTAAAGTCGATGGCTGACTCATCTGCTGAGATGAACCCCCAAGACGACGAGGACACTGCCTCCACATGTGGCCCAACTCTCCATATTCATAACAACTCCCTGGTGCTGGGGACGGGGACTAAAGGGAACCCTAGCACCGGAATGATAAGTCGATGCACCTGGCATAGAAGAGCCTTGAACTAATAGAGCATGGGACGAACTCTGGCTTGAAGGGCACTGAATGATGAATGGCCCTGATGAGAACTGTGAGAACCATGACCTGATGATGCCCCACGATAACCTAGGCGAGCTGACTGAGCATGTCTCAATGGACGGCCTCTGCCATGCTAAAACTGACCTCTCGAAGGAGCACCACCATAACTACCAGATCCACGAGGCCTCTTGGCCTCACTCTCATCTCGCTGCTGGCGACGAACTAACTCAATCTCACAAGCAATGTCAACAACCTCCTAAAAAGCAGCACCAGACACCTTATCCCTAGTCATGAGAATACGAAGCTGGTATGTGAGGCCATCAACGAACCTCCTAATCCTCTCTCTATCTATCAGAACCAACCAAACAGTATAAAGAGCTAACTCTGAGAACCTCATCTCATACTGCACCACAGTCAATTCTCCCTGATGTAACCACTCGAACTGACTACGCAGCTTCTCACTGGCAGACTGTGGCACATACTTCTCCAAAATGAGAACGGAAAACTGCTGCCAGGTAAGGGGTGTTGCACTAACAGGCCTACACCTTTCATAAGCCTCCCACCAAGTGAAGGCAGCTCTAGAAAAATGAAAAGTGGTGAAAGCAACCACGCTGGTCTGCAGAATACCCGCTGTATGAAGAATCCTCTAACACTTGTCCAAGAAACTCTGGGCATCCTCGCCTACTACACCACTGAAAGTCTGAGGCTGGAGTCTACCAAACCTCGCCAACCTATGCTCCTCGTCCTCTGGCATATGGGCTACATAGTCTCGAATAACTACAACTGGCTAGGCTGGAGGTGTCCCCGATGTCTGAAGTCTTGGCATGACCTGCTCGGGTGTGCAAGCGGTGAGAGTCTTAGTGCCTTCCCCGGCCTGAGAAGTAGTTGTGGTTGTAGTAACTAAGACCGCCTGAGCTAGGCAGTGCATACTGATAGAATCTGGGTCAGGGCCTCCTGAAGACCCGGAATCACGATGGGCATAACTGGTACCTGAGCTAGTGCTGCTGGAGTGTCCACAACTGGGACCTGATCATGAACTGGGGCGGCTGGTGGATCTGTATATGATGCCCCAGTTGTTGTACGGGCTACACCCATGCCCCTACCACGGCCTCGACTGCATCCTCAGCCTCTAGTGGCCACAGCTGGTGGTACTGGTGGTCATCCATCCTGACTGGTCGCTCGTGTCATCACCATCTGTGAGAGAATAGAATAACAGAAGTTTAGTACTCGAATCAACAGATTCGCATGACAAGAATTTCAAGAATATGAAGTTTCCTAGAGGTTCTACAGCCTCCCGAGGAAAAATACAAATGTCTCCATACCGATCCGTGAGACTCTACTAAACCTGCTAATGACGTTGAGACCTATGCAACCTAGGCTCTGATACCAACTTGTCACGACCCTAAATTCAGACCCGGTCGTGATGGCGCCTATCGTGAAACAAGGCCAGCCAACACAAACCCCCAATCTATTTAAACAGTTATAATAACTCAATTTAAGTCATTAATAAGTGGTAAACCAAAATACAACGAAATAGAAGAAGAGCGTAAAATAAACACAGCCCGACATCGGGGTGTCACCAGTCATGAGCACCTAGAACATCCACCTAAGAGTACGAAAAGTATACACAGTCTAGTACAAGGCTAGTACAAGGAAAATAAGGTAGGAAGGAGAAACACCGGGCTGTGAACGCCGAGCAACAACCTAGTGAACTCCGAACAGCCTGTTTGAAGCAATCAGCCCTCGCTTGCATGACCCGAAGATCCTGAATCTGCACACAGGGTGCAGGGAGTAAGTGAGTATGACAAATCAGTGAGTAATAAAAGTAAAGGTAGCTGAGCGATAAGAAAACACGTAAAACACAACAAAATGCTACAAAGAGGCAGCGTAAAACCAATACAATGCAATAAATTATTGAAAACTTATAAAAACAACTTAGTTCAGTATAAGCTTCTTTAAAACACCTTTTAACAACTAAACGAGTGAATAAAAAGCAGTGAGAGAAGATAAACACATAAAATCAGCCCCTCGAGCAAAGTACAAACAGAATCAGCCCCTCGGGCTATCTCATAATCACTCGTATCAGCCCCTCGGGCAATAGCATGGAACAACATCAGCCCCTTGGGCCATAACACATCTCACACTGGGTACCCGCGCTTACTGGGGTGTACAGAATCGGGGAGGGGCCCCTTACGGCCCAAGCGCAATAATAGCCATTTCGTGGCATAATCAATAGATTCTCGGCCTCAAATCAAGCCATCTCGTGTCATACAACTTAGGGCCTCGGCCTCATAACTATGAATCAGAATAATACCACTGGGGCGCGTATCCCGATCCCAAAATCACCTTACAAATATAGGCCCTCGGCCTTACTCGATCAGAAAAAACTCTGAAAGCCACTCGGGTATAGTAAAAATATGATTCCAGCCCAAAATATCGTTTAAGATGTCAAAATAGAATGAATATTGCTGAATTATGAAAGCAATAGAATACAACATGACTGAGTACAAATATGAAGTCAAAATAGTGAGGAATAACAGTAAAAATCCCCTAAGGGTCCAAAACAATTGGCATTCAACCCAAAACATAGTGATATCAAATAGTTTTCAATCAAATACGCAGTAAAATAGTCATACGGGATGGACTAAGTCACAATCCCCAAATGTGCATGATCCCACGCTCGTCGTCTAGAATGTGTGTCACCTCAAAGCAGTATAACGATGTGAAATATGAGGTTTCATACCCTGAGGACAACATTTACAATCATTACTCACCTCTATCTGTTCAAAACTCTAGCTCGTGATGCCTTTCCCTCTCGATTCGGCCTCCGAATACTGCAAATCTAACCAAAATCAGTACGTAACCATTAGAATATACTAAGGAAACAAAGCCCACTCGAAGGTAATCAAATTACAACACCAATCCCGAAATTAACCAAAACCCGACCCCCAGGCCCACGTCTCGATATCCGAAAAAATTTACATCAATGGAAACCTTATCACTCCACGAGTTCATTCATATCAAAAGTCCCAAAATCCAACCACAAATGACCCCTCAAACCCTCACTTAAAGGTCTCCAACACCAAGCCGTGGTTCCCAATTTTTAACCCTTAATTTTCCTTTAATTTCATGCCAAATAAGTGAAATAACACCATAAAAACGAGTTTAGGGTCCAAAAACCTTACCTCTATGAAATCCCATGAAATTCCTCTTCAAATAGCTCCTTTAAGCTCAAACTCGCATGCAAATGGTGAAGAATAACTAAAAATCACGAAGGATGAAATATATACCTTATGACCAAAAAAATTTTAAAAAAAATATATACCTTATGACCTAGGGATTCCGCACTTGCGGTCCTTTTCCTACTTCTGCAGTCCCGCTTCTGCGGCCAAAACACTGCATCAGTGGTTTTCACTTAAAAACCAAGTTCCGCATCTGCGGTATGACACTCGCACATGCGCTTTCGCAGGTACGCTCACTCAGTCGCTTCTGCGGTTCCAGCTCCCCAAGGCTAATCCGCATCTGCGACCCTTTGGGTGCTTCTCCAATCTTGCACCTACGGTCCCCAAGCCGTAGGTGCGTTTATGACAGAAAACTCAGCTTCAACTGTAAATTCCCAACTTCAAATCTTCCGTCAACCATCTGAAATCACCCCGAGGCCCGCAGGACCACAACCAAATGCACCAACATGTCACATACCACTATCCAAACCTATACCAATCTTCAACACACTTCAAACAACATCGAATCTGGCAAAACACCTCGGATACAAACCTAAGGTTCCAAAATCTTCTTAATTCCTCTTTTGATAAAAACGTCTATCAAACCACGTCCGAATGACCTGAAATTTTGCACACACATCCCAAATGACATGACGGACCTACTGCAAATCCCGGAATTCCATTCCGACCCCTATTTAAAAATCTCACCAATCAACCGGAAAATGCAAAAATTCCAACTTTGCCAATTCAAGACTAAATCAACAACAGACCTCCAAAACACATTCCGATCACGCTCCAAGTCCCAAATCATCTTCCCAAGCTATCCAAACCATCGAAATTCACACTCAAGCCCTATTTCTCATAAGTCAATATCCGTTTGACTTTTCTAACTTAAGCTCACTCAAAAGAGACTAAGTGTCTCAAACCTCACCAAGACCTTTCCGAACTTGAGCCAACCAACCCGATAACGCATAGTACCATTAAAAAAAGTAATAAGAAGCGGAAATGGGGGAAATGGAGTGGTAACTCATGAAACGACCGGTCGGGTTGTCAGACCTAAAAGGCATACCCTCGATATAGACACCGAAACTACTTCACTCAGGACTTAAAGACTCTGGCAAAACATAAATGACTCAGTTCACAAGGCGGTACCAACCAAACTAACATGACTCAAGGATGCCGACCATCATTATAAATCATAGGCCTTCAATTACTTCGAATATACTTTGGAGAGAACCGGTTAGATTGGCTACCCTTGACCTAGGCAAAATAGCTTTGACCACGTCAGCTCCTAAATGGCTTCAAGATACTCAGCCTCCGAGCCAAACTTCCTAAGGTGCTCGATCATTTCCATATAACAAATCACAATCAAGGTTTTTTATTAAACTGTCGAAGAGTCAGACATACATTATTTCAAAAAGTCCTTAATAAGAGAAAATTAAAGCCTATATTAGAGGTCGCATTGACCCAAGGCGTAAGATCCATTGTCGCCAACCCATATAAAAGGTTGCATCGACCCACGGCATAAGCGTCATTGTCGCCAGCCCACATAAAAGGTCGCATCGACCCAAGGCGTAAGAGTCATTGTCACCAACCACACAAAAGGTCGCACCGACCCAAGGCATAAGAGCCTAAGGTCTAGCTTGCAATTCAAAAACTTAAGGGTCGAATGAGCTCGAGTCATAACCCGATTCGGAGACTGAACCCAAAACAATTAACTAAATATGCCTAAGAGTAAACGTATAAGAGCCATTGTCGCCAGCACTAAAATTAAAGGTCGCACCGACCAAACACGTAATAGCCACTACTACCAGCGCTAAAGTCATAGGTCACAGTGACCCAATGTATAAAAGGCAGGTCTAACCCAAGAACACTCGGGGACTAACTTTCGACCATCACGGGCCGCTCAGCAATAGAAAAAGCCCGAGGGTATAACCCAAGGTCTAAGATCTCGAATCGATTGTCAAAAGTATCGCTCATTATTCTCAAAAGGAAAATGAGAAAAGAACTGACAAAAAGGAAAAGCATATTATACATATGGCTCGAAGAGGTACGGTTACAAGGCTTTTGAAAAATCCTTACAAAGAAGGGGCCAAACAGAACCCCGATCCATCATCAAGCATGCATCTTTGACTACTCCACCGGATATTGTGCACCAACAGTTCTAGCAACAGCCCCGGGACCTTCGACAGCCTCTTCCCCTTGGGGAATCCCGTTTCCATTCTCGTTATCTTCTAAGACACTACCCAGTACATCTCTAGAGGCAAACATGGCAGCAGCTCTCTCCTCTAGGATCTTCACCCTCTTGATCTTGGCAAACAACTTGATATCCCTTCCATGTATGTCCTCTAGAGTTTGCCTCCGAGATTCTAATCGAGCGTGCTATACGACTCGAGTCAGTTTCAGTTCGGCCTCCTCATGCACTCTCCTGGTATGAGCATTTATTTCAATGGCACCCTCTTTGTGCATAAATATAAGTGCCTCGACTTCGGTTTTGATCCTAAATAGTGCAGATACTAACTCATAGTGGAGACCTTTATATTTGTTACTATCCGCCCTCCCATCTTGAAGTTGATTCCCGATTAAGTCCATCTTTTCCTGAAGGGTATCCCTCTCAGAGGTTATCTATCTCACATGCCACTTGAGTTCGAGAACTTCAAAGTCTTTGTCTCGGAGCCCCTCCCTCAGAAGGGCACCTTCCTTATCAAACTACATGAATCAAATCCAGGATGTTAAAATACGGGGGTCTAGCAAACATTCAGACCATAGCAAAATGAAAACTACGTATCATGTTCAACAAGATGAGCCTTCTCAGGCTCATGACGGGTCACCTCAGCCTGAAACTAGGCGAAAGCCTGAATATAAAGCACCTTGGTCTGAATACATGAAAAAGGAATTTTAGAATGACAAATATCAGAGCAACAAAGATCAGAACGACAAACAGAATTTACAAAAGCTACATGCTCACAAAGTCTTCTCATCTCGTTGAAGATGAGTGAAGCATCAATCTTGGGAATTCCCTTGGGAGCGGCTGAAGGCCTTTAGAGTGCCTCTCTGTCTCCGATAGGCAACCCTGCATCAGAATATCCTTCATTCGGGACATCTTGCATTCCCTTAGGGGGTAAGGTTGATCCCTGAGGGGAATCACTCACGACAACGGCACTAATAGGGTCAATCGGGGCCATCTCTTGTCCATGAAGGGCACCAGAACTGGGATCCTCTGAACTACCTACCAAATGCATTCCATCTCAAGGGATATTTTGGCCATCAGCCGGCTCGAACACCGGTCGAAACCCCCTCAGTGGCCTCCTCATTTTGAAGTTAGATCATGGCGATATCAAGCTCCGGTTCAAGAGCGACCATCTCTATGGCCTGAGGATCAGTCAGGTGTTCCCTTACCTCGGGCGCTATCAAGAAACTATTATCCCCCTCCCCTTCAACTCAGGGACTTCCAACTACTCTAGGAGTTAGGGCTAATAGGTCGGCCTTAGTTTCTCCCACCTTGATCTTCTTGGATTCCGAAGGTTCATTCGACGATTCCCTTTGTCTTTTCTTCCCTTCATCGGCTCCCAAAGTTCCCTCTTCATCAAGCGATGTTCCCTTCATCAAGGGGATCTCCCCCAAACCTACACAAATGATAGAGGTAAGAATAGGGAGTGATAGCGCTATTAGTAGCGATTCAGGTTGAAAGGTATGAATGAAACGGGGGTGAAAGCTCACCATGGTCCTTAGCTTCCAATCAAGCTCAAGATAGGTCATGCCACACTCGCTCGGCATATGGGAAAATAGAGTCCAGCTGACCGACCCAACCCGAGAGGTCCGTGACCACGCCAGGATAAATTGCCATGGCTACATTAGTGGAGAAAATTAAGTGCATGGAAATATGTACCTAAAAAGAAGCAAGGAAATTCTAGATAATGTATCTACTTACGTTCCATATTCCACCTTTTGGGGAACGACATCGTTTCCATCCAGATCAAGTCCGAAGTAGACGAAGCGGCTCATCCACCCTCCATTCCCAACTTCTTCAACATAAGCAAAGAGGGCCCTTAGAGCTCGGCAGTGAAGCTTGATCAGACCCTCACGGAAGAGACGAGGGTTGTACATCCTGATCAGGTGATCGAGGGTGAAGCGAATCTCCTCAATCATGTTCATATATTACCTGATCATGTAGACAGTGTGCCAGAATGAAGGGTGAATTTGGCTGAGGGTCACTTAATACCATTGGCAGAAATCAAGAATCACGAGGTCTATTGGGGGCAAAGATGGCCCCACCGGCCCATGGGTAAATGGGTAGGTATACACACTGAGGAAATCGGCTTTGTATGTCGCAATCCCGCATCCCCCAGTGGAAATCAGTCCTCACCTTTTCAAAATCTGATACCAAGCTAATATACAAAGACACAAACTCACGACGGCCAGGCTTCGAAGAAGGTATCTCGACCTTAAAATCAGAAGTCATTGCAAAAAATTTTGGAATGCATTCTTTATCACGCGGAGGCATTGTCGCTTTTCCTTTAGATGGAAATGAAGATGAGGAGGTCACGCTCTCCTACGAATCAGAAATGGAAGTTTTTGCCATTCCAGAACGATTCCAGAAGAAAAAAGAAAGTTGCATTTCAAAGAAAGAACAAAAGTAAAGGTAGAAGGAACCTTTTTGGGGCTTGGTGGTGCAGTGAGTTGTAAAGAACGAGAAGAGAAAAATTTATAGAGGCCCCGCACGCATGACGAAGAAGGCCAAGGGATAGCCAACCGCTGTAATCATGTGAAGGCCTTCAGGGGATGTGTGTACGTCGTCTTTTAACACCTTATGACTGTCGTCATTATGGAAGTACCAGAGGGGGAGGAATTCAAGGTCGTTTCTTATCGCTTTCTCTCTAAGAAACACATGGACTTCCATCATTATGATGCTTCGTAAGCATATCTCACAAGGTTCGAGACTAGCATCGAGGTTCATTGTCAAGGGATATCGATGCTTGACCTCGGGGCGATGCAGAATAACGGCTATGATGGAAAAGTGGGGAGTTTCCAAGACACACAACTAGGGCTGACAAAGTCTAGTGAGCTAAGTTCATACCTGAATCATGGTGTCAAATAACTGTCCTATCCCTATATCTTTGTAATAAATGCACTTGTACTATGTTGGGACCCCCCCCCCCATATAATGGGGATCCTTGTAGTTTTGTAAATGTCTGTTGCTCTATACAAAATATACAATATACAAAAAGATTCTCTCTGCTCTCTAACATACTCTCTTGATCTCATTACTCCACTTGTTGCTCGTATTTATAATGTTCTACTTAAAGTTAATCATTTATTCCTTATTATCGGCCATAAAGAGCCATCATTGATTTATTTATAATTGTTAGTATCCATCGACCACCTCCGATAGCTCGCAGCCGAGCTTCAGACTCGACCCCGAGGGCCTCGAATAGGCAAGCTCAAGGCCTTGATTGACAGCAATTCTGTAAGGCCCCCTTAAATCCCGACTCAAAAACACGGATCCCGTGCCAAGTTAGGATCGTGCGTTAGAAATTATTAAATATGCTTCCAGAAAAGTCAAGAATAAGTTTCTAGAAAAATGTAAGAAATGCGGTCCAGTGTGCGGTCGCATAATTGAAATGCATACCCATAGCTGCCGCAGAGTGAGGCAGAATGTTGGTTAAAATTGAAGCAGGAAATGCGGTCGAAATGCGATCGCATAATCAAAATGCGGACCGCATAAGTTGTCGCATATTTTCCTTTGAATTTGCAAAGGTCAGTTCTGCGGTGCACTTTGCGACCGCAGAACACGAATACGGACCGCAATATTACTGCAGACCGAGTCAGAATGTTTAATTTTTTGGGGGAGCATTCTGCAGTCCATTATGCGGACCACATGTTAATTATGCGGTCGCAGATGCGACCGCATAGTTGACTCGGGGCTCCAATTTTCTAATTTTTAACCCGACTTCCCTATCGATATAACCGGTGTATTAGCTCATTTTGAGCATTCATCTGAGAAATTCTAGAGAGAGTAAGAGGTTCCTTAGAGAGGGAAAGTCTCTCATCAAATTATTCTATAATATTGCGCTAAATCATTGAAGAAAATCAAGGAAAGGCTCCTGAATCTTCATCCCAAGAGGTAAGGCTCCATCACCTCAGCTCATATTTGTATACTTAGCCATATGGGGCCATTAGGGAAGTAATTCATGGGTATGAGAATGAATATCTTGCATGCATGCCACCTCAGAGTATTGGAAAGCAGTAAAATTAAAAAGGAGGCAATTGGGGTATAACATGATAGAAATTCCTCTCAAAAAGGGGCCTAAGGTACAATGTACCTTTAGTGTTTGATGATATGCTCGAGCCAAGCTAGAACTTCAGTTTCATTTCTAATTCTCAATTTTTAATTCAAAATTTCTTGTTCAATAGATTGAAGCTCTAAGAGTTCCGGAAAATTTGAAAAGAGTAAGGAACAACCTTATTGAGGTATGTATGGCTAAAACTTCCTTCTATTAGAAATCGAGCTCCGTTGGTGCTTAAGGACGTGTGGTAAGAGTTGAATTGGCTAGTATATTGATGGTTATTGTGAAATTTATTGATTTACATATATCTATACATATTTGTGAAAGATGTGCCTCAATGTGAACAACGTGCTAATCTTGATAATTAGATAATGATGAAAAGTAAAATTATTTGTTGAAATACTTGGGCTATAAGCTGAAACTGAAACAAAGAATTATTCATGCTAGCTATGTGCTCACTATTTGTGATTGCAACTTGAAATATCCTTGATATACGTGTTTATGATCACAACTTATAAACTAGTATTGAAAAGGTACAATGATGTGATGATGGTGGCCATGAATGCCCAGAAATTGTTATGATATGTATGGAATAAGTATTTGAAGGTGTTGACAAATGAGATTCGAGTAATGCCTCCAATGAGGTGACCTAGCTGGTCGAGTCGTGATCGAACACCATGCCGCACACATGGTGGAAATGTGCTGATATTGAATCCCATATAAGGGAAACGAGATATTGATTGAAAGTAATGCCTCCAATGAGGTGACCTAGCCGGTCGGGTCGTGACCGGACTCCGCTCGAGATGGTGGTGGTGATGAGAACAGTGGTGAACATGTGACAGAATTGCCTTAATCGGTGTTGTGGAAATTGTATGAAGAATTATATGAATTGTTTCTTTGATTTGCCGTATTAATTGCTTGTATCTATTTGATAGTTCTTTCTAGTAAAATGGTGTTTAGTTATACATACCAGTACAATTCAAATGTACTGATGCCCCTTTTGCCGAGGGCGCTACATTCGTATTATGATTGTAGGTGGCCCCATAGCGGATAGTGCAGACCGTGCGTAGCGGAGCGTTCATCTACTTGAAGTCTCGGTGAGTCCCTTGTTCTTCCATAGGGCTGCATGGTGTATCTTTTGTAATTATAGTTTTCTTTCATTTTGAGGTATAGCCGGGGCCTTGTTGCCGGCATAGTCATGCTTATGTGTTGTATCTTTAGAGGCTCCAAAGACACTAGTGTGGGTTGTGTACGGGTTTTGGGGAGTCCCCTCTGTGTATATGTTGTAATCCTAACTTGTGATCTCCTTAAGCCGTGACTCTAATAGAATCCATGAAGCTAACTTATGAACGGTAAAATATCACGATATGAAATGAACTAGTAATGTGGTACACCCCGTGTATTATCGTTCAAATTAACCAAAGGCATGAGTTCTGCATTCATAATGAGTTGGGGTAGAAAGCGTTCGGTAAGGCTTGCTCAGTCAGGTTCACTTGATTGAGCGTCGGTCGTGCCTCCCGAGGTTGGGGCGTGACAGATTCGGTTTGATTAACATCTCGTGTTTAAGATATTATCTCGTTTCTAAGTCATTCACATAGCATCAACTTCCTAACAACTGGCATAAAAATAGGTCACATATTTTTAGAACCACTAAATCAAATTTAATTGTGATTACCATTTTGACGGTAAACAAGGATGTTTTTTGTGCATGTTCGGGAAGGCTATTATTGTCGCCTTGTACAAGGGTGTTCTTTTGTTTCAGCCTATTATCTGTATTTCCTATCGTTTTGACATTGTGAACAGATTATTATGGATGTTCAGTCCTTGGTTGACGGAGTAGCGAGACTTGATATTTTCAATCGTGGTTAAATTCTTAGTTATGATATGGTGTCATCGTCCTTGTTTGAATGCATTAAGGCTCACCGGTGTTATGGTCTTCTTTGATTTACCTTCAGGTTATGGTGTTTTGAAATGGGGTCTTAGAAGCGGTTGTCAGAGATGGCAATGTGTAGTGGTTTCAGATTCAAATCAGTGCTTTTAATATTGATGGCGAGGGGTAATGATCTTTATGGAGTCTCAAAGTTGGTAGCAATTTGCCCATTCGTGTGTTACAAAGGTGGACTATGATTTGAGGTAGTATTTTAGCAGCAAAAGAGGAGGAAGGACATGGTGGGAGGTGTCTCATGATGGTTGATTTGCTAGCAGATCAGGCATAAACAACAAAGAAGTTGCTTAAGGAGATGGTTTAACGCAAGGTGGGAGTGGAAGAGTAGCATATGGATTTCGTGGTAAGATAGCCACATGCCTTGAGAAAAGTTTAGAGCGATTTGGGAGCCATGGTTGAAAGGGACTAGGTCAATGGACTTTATTTGGAATGGTGGCTACTGTACTGAGAAAGACATACGGCAAAAAGGAGTTTGCTTGAAATAAAAAGGGTTGTTAAAACTTGATTAATGTTTTGGATGCAACATGACTTTGAGTTTGGAATGTATTGTCGGTCTTTTAGTTTATGTCAATGGGGAATGGACAGACTTGTACAGCCGGTGGACGAGCATTGGCTAAGGAGGGTTTACTGATTTTATAGTAGTTGTACCCAGTGCAACATCGTGATAGATATCGGTATGGAAATTCCACATGTGAGTTATCTCTTGTGAGCAAGTTAGCGGTTGCGTGATTTTTGATAAAGCTTCTACGATGAGTTCTACTTATTGCCCAGCGGTTGGTCAAATAGTCAATTGTGGCTAATAATTCGGGATGTTTTAGGAAGAGTTTAACATGAGATCTCGAGAGGTTCGGCGAGCTAATGGTGCAAGATCATAGTAATTAGGAAGGAGGAATCTTTGTGGATTCTAAATTTATGTGCTTGTAGCTTAAAGATAACCGAGGCAGCCCACCGCCTACGATTGGATCTCATGGTTATCTGCTTGTGCGGTTTCTGGTTATCGGTGCATTGGTGGATTATTTATGACTGAGAAAAGAAAATACCAGGGTTAATTCGAGCAAAGAACTTGATGAATATGTGCTATATTTAGCCTGATCGATTCATGTGCAGGTTTTGGCAAGACTCAGAGTTTATGCTTCTTGTGGATGTGATGTAAAAAGAAAATAATTCATCCGGTTGAGTTGTTGGGAGTGTTCATGTACTAACAGAGCATACGAGTTTTATTATATTCGGGACCATGTCAGAGTGGGTGACTCTCAACAACGGTTCTAGTGGGTTCAAGAATTAAAGTGCAGTGCCTAAGGATTTTGGGTCCGTTGTGTGGTTAAGGATCAATTTTTTGCAGTGGATTATGAAAGGGACTTAGAATGTTCTATATTATCATCGGGTCTGCAGTGCAGTATTGGAGAAATGTGAGAAAACAACTTCGGATTTGTAGAGGATCTTTTAGACTGGTGTACCAGTTGGAAATATTATTATGTGCATAAGGAGGGTATGAGATGGTTCGTGGGTATTGAGACGATTTGGTCTCGTGGATTGGGTCACCGGGACAGTGTTGTTGAGTTTTGTTATGTTTTGAATGGAGTTATTATTATTTCTAAGGAAAGTTTGGAGTAAATTGGAAGAAGTGGGGTCAGTTAGTAATGGTTTGAATCAACATGATTGTGGCAATAATTAGTTCCTTCGATGTGTTAAGTTATACATGTGGTTTGTGGTTGTACGTACGGGCTTGACGGCCATCTTAATTTCCTGGATTTGGGAGGTATTCGGTTCCTATGGCCTTATTATATAAATGGATCCCGAAAGAATTATAGCAGTTTAGACCACGACTCGAGGTTTGTATTTTCTGCGGTCGTCGGAATTCAATTACGTGTTGCAATGTTTCTTTTGAAAGGAGTTAAGTGAAAGTTTTCTATCCAATAGAGGGTTTATTCTACTAGAATTTCAGGGGTTATGAGGAATTCTTGTAATCTTGCATAGCGACATGATAGGTGTAGTGAGCAGAATGGGAATTGGAGGTTAGGGATCAAGGTTATGGCTCGGTGTTGATAAGAATGTCACGATCTCGGATGGGCAGGAAAGAATTCATATATTTAGAGTAAGCTGGCATTAACTTAGTGTCGCTTGAGAATGGTGTCATGTGGAAGAGGCATTGTGTGCTGATCTGTGGATTCTTGGTTTGCTTTATAAAATTAATATGACTGGTGGTATGGAGGTGCAAACTTTGCTACCTGGTGCGGAAGGCCGTGGGAGCGTATCCCAGATGGGAGAATTGTATAAATGTGACATGTTAGTTACTTGATTGTTAAGGATTGAAACCAAGTATGAAGATTTCGGTAGTATCTCTAATGTGAGAGTTTATGCCGGAAAGGCACTCTATTCCTTTGGTTGTGGACTGTGAGAGTTTGTTCCGAATTGGATGCTACTGGTGTGCTTCATGAATAGGGCCATTGTGGATCCTTGAAAAGTTGTTGGGTCAGTATGGTATGGTCAAAATCAGCTTGAGGCCCATTGGTGGGTCTAATGAGAATGTGTGCTCTACATCAGGTCGGATGTATTCATTCGGCATAGCAATTCTTACCGAGGAGTCTTCGAGCGTTGGATATTATTCACGTCGTCAACTATTCCATGTAATATTCTATTATGCCAGTTGGGTTGTGACACGACTTGATTATTCGCACATGTATTATGATCTTGTGTAGCTTGTGGTGTTATATGAGCAAGATGGCTCTCGAGATGCAGGTCATTTATTACACCTTATTCGTGCTTGGGTTTTTGTAGTGTATGGAGCTATCCGTCTCCCCAAGGTTGTATTATGCACCTAGCATGCTTGTTATCAATATTCAGGCATTTCGCACGTATAAGAATTTTGGCTTGATGGGTGTTTCCTTATTGATTGTTATGAGTGGATGGGGTGGCATGCCGCCACGTGTATATTATTTGGATTGGATGGCACACCGTCATGGGTATGTTGTGTGGATCAGTTTGCGTTCCGCAATGATATCATACTTGGATCGGTTTGCACGCCGCAACAGGTCATATTTGGATCGACTTGCACGTTGCAACAGTGAGATGTTAAGTACGGTTCCCTATACTTATTTTTGTGCATCTTGTTTCTTATCTCTAAGGAAAGTTCATAGCAGCTGTTGTCCGTTATATTCATTATACGGACTTGATAGTTCTTTGCCTGAGTTCGTTCTTTCCTATGGGTCATATTCGAGTTGTAGCTTGTTGGCTCTTTGGTGGTATAATATGAGATTTTAGACGGTGCTTGAGGTGGCTTATTTCCCGAGTAGTTTGTACTAGGTGAGATGAGATTATTGGACCTGGGATCAGTGCGATCAGAGTTAGGTAGGTATATTAAAGAGAAAATATCGCTATTCAGTTTAGAATGAGGTAATGGTTCTTCTTAGGAGGAGGTACCCTATGATTTATTATTTTGGCAGGTGCTTATGAGTTTTTACACTTCTCTTTCGTCGTGGCAGTATTGCGAGAATTGGAATAGGGCTTATATGTGCATCGAATTCGTGAAATTATAGCTATTTGGTCGGAGGATGTTATTATGGGAATGAGTTATGTGGTGTATGGTGTGATTTCAACACAACTGCACGATCATGTTTTGGTATAGCGTGTAGTGATTGATGCGGTGTTCGTATGTTAGAATCGGGTCTCGTGGAGAATTTCGGATGTTGGAATTTGGTTCTTAGGCTTTTTAGCCAAGGTTATAGGGAGGATCTTCAGTCTGGCTTGAGCTAATGTGATCACATGGGTTGCGGTGGCACGGGAAGTTGCACGAGGTGTTAAACAATGATTTTGGACAACTCTGGTACAGCTCTTCACACGTTCGAGGACAAACGTATGGTTAAGTGGGGGATAATGTAACAACCAATCGGTCATTTTGAGATTTAACACGTCATTCGGCGGTTTGAGGCCTTGAGTAGCTTCGCTTCATGTTTTATGACTTGTACGCATAGTCAGAATTGAATTTCGGGAAGTTTAGAGTTGATTCGGATGGAAAATTCTGATTTCAGAAGCTTTAAGTTGGAAGAATTGACTGAAGTCTAACTTTTGAGTTAATAGCCTCGTAATCAGGACTGAAGGTTCTAATAGGTTCATATAATAATTTCGGACTTGGGCGTATGTTCGGGTTGAGTATCGGATGATCCGGGGCATTTTGGCCCTTAATATGGAAAGTTAGCATTTTAAAAGTTTAAGAATTTCTTAAGTTTGATTTGAAGTGGACATTAGTGTTATTGATGTCCGTTGAGGTTTCGAGCCTTAGAATAGGTTCGTATTGTGATTTATGACTTGTACGTAATGTTTGGCATCATTCCGGAATATTTAAGTATGAATCAGATGCGTTCATCAAAGTTTGAAAGTTTAAAGAAAGGTTTTAATCGTCAATTAGTAGTTTTGATGTTGTTTGGTGTGATTTGAGGCCTCGAGCAGGTTTGTGTCATGTCTTAGGACTTGCTGGTGTGATTGGACGGTGTCCCACGGGTTCGGGTATGTTTCGGAGGGTCTACGGGTCATTTTGCCATGTTGAGCTGTTGTTTTCTGTGGTCTGGTGCGCCGTTCTTCGCGTTCGCAAGGAAACGGTCGCATTCGCAAAGTGAAAGATGGGAGAAAGGGCTATGTGAATCGCGTTCACGAAGGAAGATTCGCGTTCGCGAAGAAGAAATTTCTGCTGCACACGGATGACTTTGGAAACTTATATCTTGCAATCTATAAGAAATTTGGAGATGATCCATAAATGAAAGTTGTAGATCTAACCATTTGTCATTTGAATATTTGTACAAAAAGTTACGACCATTATAATAAAGGTTTTGTAGAAGAGTTGGGCAGCTTCCTCTTTGCGATCGCGAAGGGCAATTTTGAGCTAAGAAAAGTTGTGTTTCACGATCGCAAAGCTGATGTCGCCCATGTTTACACCTCAAATTGGGGTTGTGAAGCGGTTGATGCAATTATAATTACCCAAATGGGAGTCGGGAGCGTAGATGGGATTAGTTATATTCTTGGACTAACCGTATAACGTCTCCAAAATGTACTTCCACGTACTTTATTGTTTTTGTCTACTTCTAAATTAAACTATTATTTGCAAATGTAAAACTAGAGAATGATATTTTCAGTGTTGTTTTTCAAGTTTGTAAAAGATCTCGAGTTGTGACTTCCACCTAGGTTGTTGCCTAAAGGGTTGTAGGCTTTAGAGCGGGTTTCGCTGGTCGGGGTATAATATAGCAATCAACATGCAATAACCCACTAAATACCTCTCGATAATAGAGTGGTTTTGCCCAATTTTGCTGTCTCAAGTCCAAATGAGTAATTCACAGAACAGTTGATAGATGTTCAAGTCGGGTTTTTCTATCTCTAGATTCAACCATTTAATTAGGATTATTAATTTCTTGAGTTCACCCCTATTTCTTGTTAGCCATATTTTCCTAGACTCGGTCGCTCTTTCTCAATTAGAGACTAAGTCAAATAGGCTTGTAACAATGTTTGCAACCATTGATTCTACAATTAAAGCTAGAACTAGGCTAAATATTACACACCCAACCATAAACAAGCCCTAAATCAAACACCTATTAAGTACCCACATTAGGCTTGGGTCACAACCCTAGCTACAAATTTAGGTACTCATAGATGAAAGTGAAGAAATTAAAGAAGAAAAGAAGTTTAAACTCATATTAAATGATAAAGAGATAAAAATCCAATGTAAAATAGACAAGCTATTGTAAGATTTCCTAAAGAAGTAAATAAAAATGGCTCCCAACTTTCAGATGTTCAAACTTGACCTAATTTTGTCAAAAAAGACTATTTATACACAACTGAAATTTCCAAATAAAATTGCCCTTTCGGAGGTTCTGCGGCTACACAATTCTCTATGCGGTCCGTAATTTGATGCAGGTATTTATAGGAGGAACTTTTTTGGCCACACCATTGTATATTGTGCCCGCACTTCTGAAATTTAGCGGACCCCACATTTTTGAGTACGGCCGCACTCTTAACTTTTGCGGCCGCACAATTATAGTAAAATTCGGGTTGACTTTCGGGTTGGCTTTTTAAAGTAAAATTCAAAGTCAACGTTTTATTATCCGAAAGAGTTTCCGATAAATTTTAATGATTATATGTGATTAATTTTGCTAGATTTGAGTCGTCCGCAGGTCATAACACAAGAAAGCTATTTTGGAATACCGGCCTAACTTTGTTTAGGTAAGTCTCCTGTCTAACCTTGTGAGGAGAAATCTACCCCTAGGTGATGTGATTTTTATGTGCTACTAGTTGTGGGTGCTACGTACGCACGATGTGACGAGAGTTCATACTTAGTTAAAGAATGTTTATGTCCGGGTAGATTTAGGACTTTATTGTCACACCCCAAACCTAGGGAGGCATGGCTGGCACCCAATGTCGTACTGCCCGAACGAACCACTCTATAACTCTATTTTCTTCTGTAACTATCATGGGCCTACATGGCGACAATACATAATGTATAACTACAAGTAGGAAAATATTGTATCAATGAACCATCTTTCTTAAAATATGAATACATCAGGGTCGTCAAGGCCTCTAACATGCTATACAAAATGAACCTCTGCCTACAATGACTGATTATTTGACATCAAATGGGATAGGGTACTAGTCTACCTATAAGTATGCAGCAAAACTCTAACATGGTGACTTATAGACTCGGCTGCACTCCGAATGAGGTGGAGTCTTAACGATTCTGCATTCAATGCTGACCTCATGTATTATAAGGGCTCGTCAAACTGAGTGTCTATACCTGCAGTTATGTATCCAGCGTCCCCAACAAAAGGACATCAGTATGAATAATGTAGCAAGTATGTAAGGCGGAACTGAAACATAACAATAAGTCAAAATTAATTAAAGACATATAAGAATCAACCTGAATCTCTGAAGTGCCACCGTATATGCATACTTATCATACTTACATATATAATGCTTCTCTTTGACACTATTTCTATTATCCATATTGTATGATACATGACTGTCCAACTGATCAGTGATAACTGCCCGACCGACCGTAGCACGATGGTAAATGCATGACTGTCTGACCAGTGGTAAATAATGATACATAACTGCCCAACCAGTGGTAACTGCCCGACCGTCCATAGCTTAGTAGTAAATGCATGAATGCCCGATCAGCCGTAGCATGGTGCTAAATAAAGATGCATGTATGCCCAATCGGCCATAGAACGGTGATAAATGAAGATGCATATCTGCCCAACCGGCCGTAGCACAGTGGTAAATAAAGATGCATCTCTGCCCAACTGGCCGTAGCGCGGTGGTAAATGCATGAAGATGCATGTATTACTATATTATAAACATTAACATCTCTATCATATACCTCATTAGGGACTTAGGGACATACTTAGATATGCTTGAGTATCATTTTACAGGAATAACTAACATAGAGATCCTTAAATGCTAAGGGTAGAAATACTTTTGAAATAGCATTACGTTTACGTATCGTTATTTGGATCATGCCAAAAGAAAGAAGGGATAGCCATAACATACCTGAGCTGATTCTCTTGACAATCCATCTAACACACATTAATTGCGACAATATGTAACAGAGGATCGAAATAGGGAGAAATTCATATGATATTCTTCTGAAAGATTGCACCGTAATTCCTTAGAATCGCCAAATCTCACGCTAAGTATTAAGTAGTCTTGTATGAGATTTGATTGTAGCAATCTTGGATATAATTTGTATGAAATTATATACGATTTTGACAATAGAGAAGCTCCAACCATTATCAAGTCCGGCTTAATTGTGCGGAAACATGATGCTTGAAGCAAACATTAGCTTGCATCTGCTGAGGGAAGTGAATATTACTTTGCAAATCATGTTCAGAAAGCTAAAGAGTGGTATAAATCTTGTTGTATGCTCTAAAAATGTGACACCTTGCTTCCTAGTGTATGATCACTTAATGGACCATACGGCGCTGCCACATTAAGGTATTTTTAGGCTTTATCCAAGATCCTAATTAACCATCCACTAATTATTGATTAACTAGTTAATCTTTCATTAATTAATTACCCACATAATTAAGAATTATCTCAAATTACTTAAAATACTATTTACTTTTAATACACATTATACATCTTACTATCGTGGTCATGTGGTTTTTAACTATTCCATAAATACGGGGTATTATAGCTTGAACCGCATTTTATCTCCAAACGTTAAAATTCGACCAACCTCATTTTCTTCAACTCGTTTACCCTCTCACCTTCACGACTTTACTGATCGCTTGTTATAAATATCAAAAGCACTTATAACCGCAATATAATCTTGTCCTCATTCTAAAATATTACTATTAAATTATTAAAATATTACTAAATTATGGTATCATATTAAATTAATACATATACTATTATTTTATTAAAATATCCATGTAAAAATATATATATTTTTTCAACTTCTAATTTTCCTAATCCATATAAAGAGTCCAAATTTTCGTACGTTCTTAAAATGGTAAAAAGATAACATTCTTTTCTTGTGAGAAAATAATTTCTATCTTTACAATAAAGAAAATACCATAAACTTTCTCATAATATGTGTAAAATTTAAAGCATATTCGAAAGTAGTAATAATAATAACTATATAAAATCATATTTTTCAAACTTTTTACAAAAATATTTCACTCAAAATACCATATCAAATGTATATAACGGTATCAAGGTTATTAAACTTACAGGGTCTTACAATAACATAGTCACAAATCCTCTATCATCTCATAAATGATCTTAATCCCTTCAAGCTCATATAGATTACTACGATTTATCCTAATATCAAAGTACGGGATGTAACATTTATCATGTAATATTTGAACTTATTTTGCTGGCTTAATCAATAGAATTTATAAATTAAAACTGATTTTGAAATACATGTATATATAGTAGACCGAGCCTTATGACCTTGAGTTGTTGGCAAGTTATATGAGAAATAGTAAATATTACATTCACTTTATACTCATGTACTGTATTGTAAGCATGTGTCACGTAATGCAATAATTTCCTTTCTTTCTTGTGGAGCGGGCCGAACGCCTCAGCAGTATAATCAATACATCTATGGCTCGTGCCATTCGACCCTCAGCATTGTATACATTATTCTAGATCGAACCGTACGACCTTGGAATAATCGTGAGTTATATCGCTAGCAGTCAGAATATTCACGAGATTATCCTTCCATTGATGCACGACACTTTATATGATATTTTCTTATCCGTTTGGTATTGGCACTTGATATTTTTTGAGTTGTTGAGATAGAATACGAGATTGAGAGATTAATATTGTTAAAAGAAATTTTGGAAGATTGTGTTAGTTACAGATTTACCTCACTACTAGTGTTGTGCTTCTTATCTGTTTATGAATTACCATATTGACTTATTGTACCACTAGTAAGTGTCGATGTCGATCACTCATCATTACTTCTCCGGGATTAGGCTAGATACTTACTAGGTACGTGTTGATTTACGTGTTCATGTCGTACTTCTGCACTAAATGTGCAAGATCTGACAGGTTAATTTGGTGATTATCCTGGCTACACAGCTGTTAAGGACACTTTATGTGAGCTGCATTCCAGGCTACGCATTGCAGTCCATAGAGTCCCCATAGTACTATTCACCTTGTCATGTCTTATTCACATTTAAGATAGATGTTTTATTATTATTTTACTCTTTAGTAAATGCTCATGCACTTGTGACACCGGGTTTTAGGGTTTTGGGATCTACTAGATGCTGCTTACGGTTCTATATATAATCATCACCTTTCATTTCTTTTATAAACTACTAATTTTGCATGTTTCCATGAATTTAAAAGTGTAAATTTCCTTCCTTATTAAAATTATTATTTTGAAAGTAATAAAATTAACAACTAATGTGATAGTTCACCGTTGGCTTGCCTAATAACGACGTTAGGTACCATGACAACCTATAGCGGGTTTTGGGTCATGACAGGCCCCACTTGACCGTGTCTAATGGTTAACTAGTGTTACCCTCTTTTAAAAAATTTAATTTTTCTATTTCCCCTCAATTTTCTTTATATTCTAGTCTTTTTCTTTATTTTTTATCTTTCTTCTTCCTTTCTCCTTATGTGTCACGACCCACTTTCTCCTATAGGTTGTGATGTTGTCCAACATCACTTCTAGGCAAGCCAACGGTGAACTAGCCATGTATTATTCTTTTTAGCATTTTAGGAGTTGTTGATTTTTAATTACTAAATAAGTACGAGGTGAGAAAATTTAATAAAATAAAGTGTAAACAATTATAAGAACAAGTGTGGTGAAGTAAATACTCACAATTCATCAAATGTCTACTAGCATATGTCACGACCCGGATTTTCTACCCTCGGGAGTCGTAATGGCACCTACTAATGTAAGCTAGGCAAGACGAACCTTAACAAAATACTAACCTTTTTCGTATCAGTTCTTTTAACCAACATGAAACAACAATATAATAAAAACGAAATTTATAAAGAACTTAAGCGGAAGTTTTCAACTACTTAATCAAGCCATATCTATTACAACTTTTAAACTTAACACCCTAAAATCTGGTATCACAGTATCACAGGCTGTCTAAGAGTCAATAAATACAAAGCCTGAAGAAATACATAAAATTGTTTCTGAACAAGGATAAGGAAACAGGAAATGGGATAAAGGGTACGCCAGGGCCTGCAGACCCCTGCAGGTCTACCTTGGGTCTCCGAGTGGACTGAAGAAAGCCCTCCAACTAATGTCCAATAGCTGCTCCGGGATCTGCACACAGTGCATGAAGTAATATCAGCACAACCGACCCCATGTGCTGGTAAGTGTCTAGCCTAACCTCGTCGAAGTAGTGACGAGGCTAGGACCAGACCAGCAATTAAACTTATGCAGTTATATAATATATATATCGGAAAGTAAAGCAGAAATAAACAAGTAAAGAGGGGAGGGAGAAACATGATGAGGGGGTATACCAGTTTTAACAGTAAAACCAGAGTAACAGTCTAAGGGCAGCTTAGAATTTACAGCATACACAAGAAACTAATATCCAAAATAACCACACTTGTACCAATAATTATTGCGGCGCGCAACCTGATCCCAATAAATGACAACACTGTTGCGGCGTGCAACCCGATCCATATCATTTAACATTGTTGCGGCGTGCAAATCGATCCACAAATATCATTATTGCCGCATGCAACCCGATCCACAAATATCATACAATGCACAGCATCACCCTTCGTGCTTTATCACACTTCCTCACCCAAATAAAAATCACAAATAAGGGGCAAGAAAGTAAGCAAGTAATGATTGAAATTACGGTAAGGGAATACAATTAAATAGTTAAATCCCGGCAAGGGATCAATATCAATAAATTTCCATGTCCCGGCAAGGGAGAAAATCAACAAAACAACAAAACGTCCCGGCAAGGAAATAAACCAATAACTCTTTCTCTTTCTTTCACTTCCATCTCATAGTTCACATTATCACTTGAGCCAATGCTCCAAAGATTTAAATATCGCGTATACCTCCACAATTTGTATTTTAACTCGAGCCAACGCTCCACGAAGTTCGAAGATCACACTTTCCTTCCATATACTGTTTACCACATATAGAAATCATGAAGTATGTATGGAAGTTAAAACAAAACAAGGATATTTGCAATATAAAGACTCGCTGTCATGCTAGACACTAATGTATAGATACTCGTCACCATGCCTATACATCGTACTCGACAATTAGCAAGTAGCAAATAAGACTCAACTCATATTCCCTCAAGTTAAGGTTAGACCAAACACTTACCTCAACTTCCACAGCCAAATCCATCCACAACAACTGCTTTCCCTCTCGAATTCGGCTCCAACTCAATCAAATTTATACAATAATGACTCCTTAGTATCAATATATGCTAAACAAATCAAACCTAATGCCTAATTATAGATTTCCAAGCGTTCTTCCCAAAATTCCAAAAATCGATCCCAGGTCCGCTTGGTCAAAACATGAGGTTCGGACCAAATTCATATCACGCATTCCCCCGCGAGCCCGAATATATAATTTATTTTCAAATTCGACCCCAAAAATGAGGTCTAAATCAAGAAAATTCAAAAAGTCCTAACTCTACCCAATTCTCCCAATTTCTACCCTAAATTACATGTTTTAGGCTTAGGAATTCAATAAATATTGAAGGAAAACGAAGAAAACGAGTTTAAATTTACTAACCCAAGAAGTTTTTGTGAAAGGGAGCTTTAATGGACGCCTAAGGACCTTGGAGAAGAAGGAGCTCGTGTGTTTTTATGAAAAATCATGTATGCTACTGTTACTGATGTTTTAAAAATTTAACTGTGCGAAAATGGCTTATGCGATCTTGAAGAAAGGAATGCAATTGAAGGGGAAAATGTTCATTGCGATTGCGAAGGGAGCACTGCGATCCCATAGAAGGAACCGGCTGAGCACCTCGATCGCGAACGGGACTATGCGATCACATAGAGGAAAATATAGGGCTTTTCAAGCTAACACTATGCGATCGCAGAAGGAAAAATGTGATTGCATAGAACAAACTGGACCCCCTAAATATTTACACTACGCGATCGCAGACATACCTATGTGATCGCATAGAACAAACGACTGGACACCGGCAGATAGCAGTTTCTGCAACATTTCTAAGGCTACAACCATTCGGAATCACACCCGAGCCCTCTGGGCTCCTAACCAAACACATGAACTAACCCAACAACATCTTATGAACTTAACCATGCGATCAAATCACCAAAATAACATCAAAAACAATGAATCAAACCTCAAAATCACTAGTTTTTCTTCAAAGTTCATAAACTTTCAAATTTAGAGTTTTAGGTCCAAAACACGTTAAACGACGTCCGATTTCAACCAAACTTCACAGAAATATCTTAAACCACATATAAGACCTGTACCGGGCACCGAAACCAAAATACGGGCCTGATACCAACACGTTCTAATCAATTTTCATATCAATTTTCCTTAGTAATTTTAGAAAAACAATTTTAATCAAAAATTCATTTCTTGAGATTGGGACCTCAGAATTTGATTCCGGGCATACGCCCGAGTCCCATATTTTCCTACGGACCCTCCGGGACCATCAAATTATGGGTCGGGTCCGTTTACCCAAAATGTTGACCAAAGTCAAACTTATTCATTTTAATACCAAATTTTAGCATTTTTCACAGAATTTCACATTTAAGCTTTCTGGATACACGCCCGGACTGTGCACGCAAATCGAGGTGACTAGAAATAAGGTTTTCAAGGCCTCGAAAGCACAAAATGAATAAGAAAATAGGTGATGACCCTTTGGGTCGTCACATCATAATTCCAAGACATGGTGTCACAATTGTATGAGCTACTAGTAGAATATACAAAAACACCAAACTACTATCTATGTGATGACCCGACCAGTCGTCTCATGCGTTACCGCTCTATTTTTCCTATTTCTGCTTCTTTATGCTTTGTTATCTGTGTTTTATGGTATTGGGTTTGTCGAATCAAGTCCGGATCGATTTTGGTAAGTTTTGAGACACTTAGTCTCTTTTAAGGAAGTTTGAGTTGGAAAAGTCAATTGGATGTTGACTTATATATTTGAGGGCTTGGATGTGAGTTCTGATGGTTCGGTTAGCTTCGGGAGGTGATTTATGGCTTAGGAGTGTGATCGGAATGGATTTTTGAGGTTCGGAGTAGATTCAGACTTGAATTGGCGAAGTTGATATTTTCGCGATTTCTAGTTGATCGGCGAGATTTTGATATAAGGGTCGGAATGGAATTCCGAGAGTTGCAATAGCTTCGTTGTGTCATTTGGGATATGTGTACAAAATTTCAAATCATTCGGACGTGGTCTGGTAGGGTTTTTTATCAAAAGCATATTTCGGAAGATTTTAGAAATGAGGCTTGAATCCGATGTGATTTGGTAGATTTGATGTTGTTTGAGGTGTTTCGGTGATTGGAGACAGTTTGAATAAGGTATTGGGTTGTGTTTGTGCTTTTGGTTGAGGTCCCGTGGGCCTCGGGATGATTTCAGGTGGTGAACGGAGATGTTGAGATATGTTGCAACTGCTGATGTTTTTGCTGCTTCTGCTATTTTCGCACCTGCGGTTTGGGGACCGCAAAAGCGGATTCAGGAGGAATGGTGACAAATGCGGTAGAGGGACCGCACCTGCAGAGTCGTAGATTCGGCGAGTTGGACCACAGATGCAGTATTTGGTCCGTTAAGTTTTTTCTGCAGAACCGAAGGGTAGACCGCAAATGCGGTACCGCAGATGCGGGCACCTCTGGGCAAAATGTATAAAAGCTTGCCTTCGCAATTTTTGAATGTTTTCACCATTTTTGACTTCGGCTTGGGAGCTTTTGGACGATTTTGAAGAGGGATTTCAAAGGAACTTCGTTAAGGGTAGGATTTTTGTACCTAAAACACAATTTTATGGTAGTATTTCATGGATTAAGGCTGTGATTAAAGGAATTAAATGGCTATAAATGGAGGATTAGGGCTTGAGTTTAAGAGGCCTTTAAGGGGGAATTTGAGGGGTCATTTGTACTCCGATATTAGTGTTCTTGATATGAATAGACTCGTGGGGAGACGAGCAATCTAATGAGGTAAAATTTTGAGTTTTGCGAAGTGGGCCGGGGGTCAAGTTTTGGTAAATTTCAAGATTTGTTCCCTTTATTGATTTTTTTAGCTTGGGCTTTGTTCTCTTACCATATTTTGACATCCTCGTTCTGATTTTGGATAGATTCGATGTGATTAGAGGCCGATTTGAGGGGCAAAGGCATCGCGAGCTAGATAGTTAGTCGGTTCGAGGTGAGTAATCATTGTAAATAATGTTTTGAGGGTTTGAAACCCCGAATTGCACATCGTAGTGCTATATTGAGGTGACACACGCGATTGATGACGAGTGTGGGCTTGTGTACTATTGGAGATTTTGACTTGGTCCGTCCCGGTTGATGATTTTACAGCGTATTTGACTGAAAGTTATTTGCTTTTATCATGATTTGGGTTGAATGCCATATTTTGGACTAGTGCCAACTATTTGAACCCTTCGGGGATATTTATTGATATTTCCTCACTGTTTGGACTTATTACTTGAACTCAGTCATGTTATTTTCCTTTATTTTACCACTCAGCTATTTTTACTCAGTTTTGAGACTTAAATGATATTACAAATGATGTTTGAGCTGAGGATCACTGCTTTACTAATGCCCGAGGGGCTTGTGATGATTTTTGACTGAGTAAGGCCAAGGGCCTATATTGTGAGGAAACATTGAAACTGATTGGAGGCCGAGGGCCTGATATATGTACGTCACGAGATGGCTTGATTGATATGAGGACGAGGGCCTAGATTTGATGCCACGAGATGGCTTGTTAATGCGCTTTGGTCGTAAGGGTCCCCTTAAGGAGTCTGCACACCCCTAGTGAGCGTGGGTTCCCATTGTGATGTGAGATTAAGCCCGAGGGGCAGAAATTATTGATATTGTGCTCGAGGGGCAAACTTCTATGTGTTTACTTTATCCTAACTGTCTGTTTATTTGATGGGAAAGGATTTTTCTCTATTTTTCAACGGTTTCCTACTTTTAAATTATTTGACTGCTTCATTATAGAATGCCTTGTACTTTACGTGATTTCTTATTTTACGTCATTATATACATTTGTTACTCACTAAGTTGGAGTAATCACTATACTCTCTGCACCTTGTGTTTAGATTCAGGCGTAGCTGGTTCCGCTCCGGAGTGTTGATTCCTCCTGGTCCAGGCGGGCTTTCAGAGATTACGAGATAGTTGTTGACGTCCGCAGCCCCGTGTCTCTACTCCTCTATCATTTCTGTTCCTTTTCAAACAGTTGTAGTTGTTTAAGACTTTAGCGGACTTGTATTATAGCTTATAGATGCTCCTGATTTCTGACACCCCAGTTAGGGCTATTTCGGCATGGATTTTCCGCATTGTTATCGATATTTTCCGCTATTCATTATTATTAAATCATGTTTAGACCGATTTTGTGTTAATTAACTGCTTTAAAAAGTGAATTGGATTTAACTAGCTGGCCTTGTCTTCACGAGAGGTGCCATCACAACCGCATTCGGGGTTAGGGTCGTGATAAGTTGGTATCAAATCCTAGGTTATATAGGTCTCATGAGTCATGAGCAGGTTTAGTCGAGTCTCGTGAATCGGTATAGAGACATTTGTATTTATCCTCGAGAGGCTACAGAACCTTGAGGAAAAACTTCATATTCTTGAAATTATTGTCGTGCGAACCTGTTGATCCGAGTACTAAACTTCCGTTATTCTATTCTCTCACAGATGGTGAGGACACAAGTTACCGATGGGACCGACTGAGGCCACCAGAGGCCATGGACGCGGTCGTGGTCATGGTAGAGGCAAAGCAGCAAGGGCAGCACCTGCAGATCCACCAGCTGCCCCAGATCAGCATCAGGCTCCAGCTGTGGATTCTCCTACAGCACCAGTTCAGGCACCAGCTGTGCCCATTGTGATTCTAGGTCTTCAGGAGGCCTTGGCACAGATCTTATCAATTTGCACTGGCCTGGCTCAGGCAGTTTCAGCTACTACAGCCATAGCTACTTCACAGGTCAGGGGAGGCAATCACACTCCTGCCGCTCGCACACCTGAGCAGGTAGTGCAGGGATTTCAGACGCCGGTGGCACATCCAGCCCAGCCGATTGCAGCTGCTCAGGACTATGTGGTTCCTGTCATGCCGGAGGATGAGCAGCGTAGGTTGGAGAGATTTGGTAGATTGCAGCCTCCGACCTTCAGTGGCGTAGATGGCGAGTATGACTAGGGCTTTTTGGATACGTGTCAGAGGATGCTACGTGCTGCCTGTATTCTGGAGACCAGTAGGGTCGCTTTAACCACCTATCATTTTTCAGGAGTTGTTTTCACTTGGTGGGAGGATTTTGAGAGGCGTAGGCCTGTTGGTGTAGCACCTCTTTCATGGCAGCAGTTCTCCATTCTCTTCCTAGAGAAGTATGTGTCGTAGTCTCGCAGAGAGGAGCTGCATAGATAGTTTGAGTGGTTGCGTCAGGGGGAGATGACCGTGTCGCAGTATGAGTTGAGGTTTTTTGAGTTGGCTCGACATGCCATCTGGTTGGTTCCGACAGATCGAGAGAGGATCAAGAGATTTGTTGATGGTCTTACTTATCAGCTTCTTATTCTTATAAGCAGGGAGAGGGTATTTGGTGATACGTTCGAGGAGGTGGTTGATATCGCTCAGGAGATTGAGTCAGTGCACTGTCAAGAGAGAGAGGAGAAGGAGGCCAAGAGGCCTCGAGTTTCTGGTAGCTCTAGTGGTGCTCCTTCGTGGGGCCAGTTTCAGTACAGCAGAGGTCGTTCATTCAGGCCTTCTCAGCCAGCTCGTCGAGGTTATCGTGGGGCATCTTTGGGTCATAGTTATCGGGGAACTCAGCAGGGCCAGTCATCACTTAGCGCCCTTCCAGCTCAGAGTTCGACCCATGCTCCATCGGTTCAGGGTTTTTCTATGCCGAGTGCATCTGCTAGTCGCTTCGGTGTGAGGGGTTCCCTTCACTCCCCTTCCCCATCACCTGGGAGTTATTATGAGTGTGAGATGGGCCACATGTGGATGCAGTGTCCTTGTCGTGTTGCTAGTTCATCCTAGCAGAGGGGTCAGTTATTGGCTTCAGCGCTAGTTTCTTCACCACCACCCGCTCAGCCAGCTAGGGGTGGAGGTTAGTCAGCCAGTGGTCAGCCCAGAGGGGGAGGTCAATCATGTAGTGGTCAGGCTCATTTTTATGCTATTCTAGGCAGATCAGATGCTATTGCTTTAGATGTTGTCATTACAGGTATTATTTCAGTCTGCCACAGAGATGCCTTTGTATTATTTGATCCTGGTTCCTCCTTTTCTTATGTGTCGTCACACTTTGCTCGTTATTTGGGTACGCCCCATGAGTTTCTTACTTTACCTATTCATTTATCTTCCCTGATTGGCGTTGTTGTTGTTGTAGACCATGTATAATGTTCGTGTGTGGTCACTATTGGGGGTCTGAAGACCTGAGTGGATCTATTACTATTGAGCATGGTGGATTTTGATGTCATTTTGGGCATGGATTGGTTATCTCCATGTCGTGCTATTCTGGACTGTCATGCTAATATAGTCACATTGGCTATGTTGGGTGTGGCACGGATCATTATGTTCCAAATAGAGTGATCTCTTTCTTGAAGTCCCAGCGTATGGTTAGGAAGGGTTGTCTTCATATCTAGCGTTTGTGAGGGATGTTGGAGCTGAGGCTCCCAGCATTGATTCTGTTCCATTTGTGAGGGATTTTCTTGATGTGTTTCCTGCAGACCTGTCGGGCATGTCATCGGACATGGATATTGATTTTGGTATTGACCTGGTGCCAGGCACTCAGCCCATTTCTGTTATGCCGTATCATATGGCACCATCGGAGTTCAAGGAATTGAAGGAGCAGCTTCAGGAACTCCTAGATAAGGGGTCATTGGGCCTAGTGTGTCACCTTGGGGTGCGCCGGTTCTGTTTGTGAAGAAAAAAGATGGCACAATGAGAATGTGCATTGATTATAGGCAATTGAACAAGGTAAAAATTAAAAGCAAGTATCCTTTGCCTCACATTGATGATTTCTTCGACCAACTTCAGGGAGCGAGAGTGTTCTCCAAGATTGATCTCCGTTCGGGTTATCACCAGTTGAAGATCAGGGATTCGGATATTCTTAAGACGACTTTCAGGACCCGATATGGTCATTATGAGTTCTTGGTGATGTCTTTTGGGCTGACCAATGCCCATCAGCGTTCATGTATTTGATGAATAGCAAGTTCCAGCCTTATCTCGATTCATTTATCATAATCTTCATTGATGATATTCTGGTGTATTAGCGTAGTCAGAAGGAGCACGCGGAGCATTTCAGAGTTGTGTTGTAAAGATTGAGGGAGGAGAAGCCTTATGCAAAATTCTCCAAGTGTGAGTTTTGGCTCAGTTTAGTAGCTTTCTTGGGGCACGTGGTGTCCAACGAGGGTATTAAAGTTGATCCGAAGAAGATAGAGGCGGTTCAAAGTTGGCCCAGATTTTCCTCAGCCACAAAGATTCATAGCTTTCTTGGTTTAGTAGGTTATTATTGTCGGTTTGTTCAGCGATTCTGATCTATCGTATCACCCTTGACCAAGTTGACTCAGAGGGGTGCTTTATTCGTATGGTCAGACGAGTGTGAGGAGAGCTTTCAGAAGCTCAAGACAACTTTGACCACAGCTCCAGTGTTGGCTTTTCCATCAACTTCAGGTTCATATACCGTGTATTGTGATGCTTCGAGAGTTGGTATTAGTCGTGTGTTGATGTAGGAGGGTAGATTTATTGCTTATGCTTTTTTCAGTTGAAGCCCCATGAGAAGAACTACCCCGTTCATGATTTGGAGTTGGCTGCCATAGTTCACGCATTGAAGATTTGGAGGCATTACTTGTATGGCGTATCCTGTGAGGTGGTAAGTGAAGTCTTCACCATTTGTTCAAGCAAAATGATCTTAAATTGAGGTAGCGGAGATGGTTGGAGTTGCTTAAGGATTATGATATCACTATATTGTACCATCCAGGAAAGGCCAATGTAGTATCCGATGCTTTGAGCCGAAAGGCAGTGAGTATGGGGAGTTTGGCATATATTCCAGTTGGGGAGAGGCCTCTTGTAGTTGATGTTCACGCCTTGGCCAATCGGTTCATGAGATTAGATGTTTCGGAGCCTAGTCGGGTATTGGCTTGTGTGGTTTCTCGGTCTTCCTTATATGACCGCATCACAGAGCGCCCGTATGATGATCCGCATTTGCTTGTCCTTAGGGACAGAGTTTCGCATGATGATGCCAGAGATGTGACCATCAGTTATGAGTAAGTGTTGAGGATGCAGGGACGGATTTGTGTGCCTAATATGGATGGGCTTCGGGAGTTGATTTTGGAGGAGCCCATAACTCGCGGTATTTCATTCATCTGGGTGCCGCGAAGATGTATCAAGATTTGAGGTAGCACTATTGGTGGAGAAGAATGAAGAAAGATGTTGTGGGATTTGTAGCTCCTGTTGATACCCTATTTTTCCCTATGTATTTTTTATACTTTCAAAATAGCATACGTATGCATATATAAGCATGCCTGAAGGTTTTGGTATTTTCCTCAATTTTTAAGATTTTTTAAAATCAATTTATTGTCTATTTTAACAGTACAAAATCCAAAATTATTCCCAAAATTATCATTTTTGGTGAATAATTTATTTCCATCCTCATATTTACACCAAATATAATTAAGGTGATTTTTTGCATATTT